>VXBW01005586.1:634334-666510 GCA_013400375.1 Thinocorus orbignyianus | reverse complement strand
AGACCCCCGCGGGGAGCCCAGAGTCCCCCTGGCGGCGGCGCGGCGGACGCGCTCCCTCCGGCGGCCGCCAGGCGGCGCCGTGTGCTCGCCGAGCGGGGCCCCTCCCGGGCGGTGTCCCCGCCTGCCGGGACCCACGCAGGGTGCGGAACCGCCGGCGGACACGGGTTTCCACGCAGAACCCGGCTGCGCCGGGGGTCCCCGTCCGCTTCCCCATCTCAGCCCTGGGAAAGACACTGGTTTTTCCTAATCCTTTCGGATTATTCCAAACTGCTCACTCTGAACAGCTGTTAAAGTGCGCGTCCGCCCAGGCCCGCCCCGGCACAGACCCCAACAATAACGAGGGTATTTACTTACGTTCTTGCTGAACACAAACCAGCGTGAATTACCAGCCTGTCTCGAACCAACTGGAAATAAACACCACAAACCTCCTTCCAGTTGCATATTTAAAGTAGAAATTCTGCTTTCTATTTCTCTACACACACTAATACGTTATACTCTCGGGAAAATCCTGCTCTGTTGCTTTCAGGACTCTGCAAAGCTTGGATTTCCTTTTCCTTGGAACAGCTCCCTTATTCTGGGGGGTTGGGGGGGTGTCAGACACCAAACCAAGAGCTGCCTTACCCATCCCAGCACCACTTCAGGTTCCTGCTCTCCTCTGGCATCGCTAGCCCGTGTGACTACCGAGTTCAGCAGGAAAGAAGATGGCAAAAAGGACATAATTTCAAAGATTAACCCTAGGCAGAGGCTCCGCTGTATCACCTGCAGAGCTTCTCCCTAACACTCAGCTCCCATGGATCAAATCTGAAAAGGTATAAATTTCTATCAGCTGGCACAGGAAATTTTAACTGTTACCTCTTCAGTAGTAAATGTCCAGGAGTCTCTACCACACACCAGGAACGGTCCCAGCCAGCTTTCTACCACTGACAGAGGTGGTTAAATTAGGAGGATAAATTACCAGGTAATCCAGGATAACCCACATGGAGCTCTACATGGTCACTGAGGGTTTAGATAGGCGAGTTCCCTCTGCAGGTACCTCTCTTCATGTGGGGAACCTGTATTACACCCCAAATTTAGACATCTCAGGGGTAAGTAGGATAGGTCTCAGTTAAAGAGTACACTTGGTCATTTAAACAAGTCTGTTTCACTATTTAGCTACCTAAATACAAATTTAAGGAGCAAACTTGTATCTGAAGTTCTTGCCTATCAAAGACACAAACTACTGATGAATTCATTTGGTACAAGGCACTAGTTACAGTCAAGTCCATTCTGTGCATGGGAAGCCTTTTCCCTTTGCTATAGTATATTCAGATAAATCATAGAATAAGTGAAAGATCTTCTCAGTTTTGGAAGTTAATAGTTATTGTCCATCCCATGGGCTTTCGCTGTCGTGTTCTCTGGTGGGGTCCTAACAGGGAAGGAAAATGCCATCTCAGCTTGCTGGGGGCTCAGACAAATAACAGGTCAGTAATGAACTGAGATGAATTTTTATTTTTTTTTAAGTAAGACACAGAAAATTTCTGTGTTGATTCTGTTGTATTTTCTAGCTTATTCTTCATTCCTTTAATGCCAGTTGAAACTCCTTAATTCACAGCTGTCCGTGTATCTTCATTCCCTCCCCTCTGAGTCATTCCTTCTAATCACAGCATGGCTTCTGGATTTTACTTTGATCACCACTGTACAGAGTTTAAATCTTCTTTCTGTGCTTAAATTGGAGCTAGATATCACTGCCCTGTCCTCCCCAAAAGAAGGCACCAGACCTTAAGAGGCATGCAAAGCCTCAGAAATGAGATAGCACACCTCAAGGAGACAACAGTAAAGGACAGTGCCGTCTTCCTGCTGAAAAGCAAGTAACAGGCAGCGTGGAAAGAGGCTGCACATTTGCAGATAAGGTACGTGGTTTTGTGGAAATCCAGCTGAAAACAGGCTCTGCTTTGCAGAAAAGCTTAACTACTATATTGTAGCTCTCAGGAGTTTTGTTTTCAGAAGGTGTATTTTCCTTCAGGTTGTGGATCTTCATTATAAACGTGCACTGTTGTGCTGCTGTGCAGCTTGATAGATGTAGATCTGCAATAGCTGTCTACATCTTAATGAAAACAAACTTCACTGCAAAATTCCTTTGCAGCACATGATCTAGATGGTTACACTGGCTCCTTTTTCTTAAAATGGAAGCCAGTGGTTTTTTGGTGTGCTGAAGACTGTTTGGGAGAAGACTGGCAGTGACCTAGAGAAGATTTTATGTACATTAAAAATACGGATGCAAGATGCTCTGCTCTCCAGCAGAGGGACTTCCACAGTGCAAGCTGCTTGGAACATCTTTTGTGATGGACATGCTCAGTGCACACCTATCCTGCATGCCACAGGGATCTTTGAGTCCAACAGAGTGTAACCCTTTGTCACCCTGAGATGAAGATGTGAAGAATGATAGGATGCAGGGGAACATCACTGTTTCACAGTGATACCTGTGACTCAAAATCCTGCTTGCTTTACACAAGTGAATGATTTTTGTTAACTATGGGGGTGTTTTGACATAGAACACAATCATAGAGTTCTCTAGGCTGGAAGGGATCTTCAAGATCATCAAGTCCAACCATCAACCTAGCACTGCTAAGCTTACCACTAAATCATGTCCCTCAGCACCACATCTACCCATCTTTTAAATACCTCCAGGGGTGGCAATTCCACCACTCCCGTGGACAGCCTGTTCCAAGGCTTGATAGCCCTTTTGGTGAAGAAATTTTTCCTAATATCTAATCTAAACCCCATAACCGAGCATTTACCACTGCAGGGTGAAACACCACCTACAGAAGTTCTCAGGCACCAGTACAGAGGCTCCAGCAGCACAGGAGATGAGCTATTTACTGGGGCATCCTTAGACCACGTTTCTTCTACTTTATAAACACCACAGGGTGGTGAACTTCTACTATTCTCTGTCCGCTTGGATGGTCACAAATGACTGCTACTTGTTTTCATTTCCATACAAAGGCCAAAATGGACTTTCACTATTTATAATCTTATTCAGACATTTGTCTCTAAGATACAACTTAACTGTACTTTCTAGAACATTCTTCCATTCCCTGTAAGCTCTCTGCTAGTATCAGAGAACCTCTACAAGGCGTTACATTTTGTGATATGTAGAACGTTTCTCTGCTCCTTACACTCTTCTCTTTAAGATATTTATATTAAGATCTGTATTTAGGAAAAATAGCTATATGCTGTAGCTCCAACATACTTCATGCTTCCACCGTATTACAGTTCCAAGCTCTCCACTGGACTTTCTCTGCTACTTCCTTAGTTTCTTAAACTTTGTCCTTACACAGTCAGTAACTTCAATAAACTTCTTTATCTTTCAGTTTACATGGAGTCAATTCACGACTTCATCCAAGGTTACTTACTGCAACCAGCTCTCCCAAAATGCCCTCACCGCTTACCAGAACTAAGTGCAGAACAGCATGCTCTCCATCTGCCTGCCAGGACACTGCAGAATTTTAAGGCGTTCTCCATCAGAGACCAGCCACATAATTAATCTCTGTTTATAAGCTCTTTATTTTTATTAATAAGTGATCAGTATAACGCTTCACTGTCAATAGACCATAAATCTGTTCTGTGAATATGAACTGGTGAACGCTCACAATCCCTACACCGATAAGCGAACAAGAAAATAAGGCATAGGGGAGTTAAATGTCAATAGTTACATAATTAGGCGATATTGCTTTGGAATTATAATTAAAGTTTCCTTAGATCAGACCTGGTTTTAATCACTAAGCATCCTCACCACTTCCGTGAATGATTCTGTATCCTTGAGAGCTCACTTGCAAAGCTCATTTTTTTTTCTCAAGTTAAATATTTCGAAAAACATCAGTTTGGGATCCATGAAGATTCCAGAAAACTGATTCAGAGCAATCTGCCCTTTCTCAGACCTCACATCCCTGTACGAATGTCAGCTGTGCCCGTCAAATCAACAAAGAGGGAAGTCAAACTGCTGATTACAATGTGGTTAAGGAAACCAGTATCAATACAATCAATAGCCACAGCACATGAAAAGAAGTACCCTGTATGCCACAGTCTGTCACGTTCAGAATGGGCTCACAACCCAGCCGTTTCCAAACACGTTTCACCTGTCATAGATTACTTGCACGTTAAGGTAGAATAGGTGTACAGAGAACACAATCCAAGAACTGTTCGTATCTACCATGGATACAATGAGAAGTTTGTCATTCTGCTGGAATCAGGGTCAAACCCACACCTCTAAAAAATTATGTCATCACAATAAACGATGACTTAATAATTGGACAGTAAGGGATTGACAGCTTGAAGGAAAGACTTTCAGGGAGAAAAATCTTTTACTAGTTTTTCTTGTTGTTCATGAAGCCACATCCCCACCATACGGTATCCAATTAACAAGAACACTCTAGAGTCACTTGACAATTCCTCTTATCATCTTTGTTCCTTTCTTCTGTATGAAGTGAGGTGGATTTTTCCTCCACGGTTTCAGTGAACCCTGGCTGCAGCTTCTAAGAGGCTCATTAACTCTTCTATCACATCAACTTCTGCTTTCAAGGCTTACTGTTTAGTTCTTAATATAAAATGAGGGACTAAAATCTCTTCAAAACACTCAAGGTGCCTTTGCAATTGAGTAACCAGCAAAGCATCATGTCTGCTGTAAGACCCATCTAATAAAAAAATCACATCCTACACGAACACTGGGACATTCAAAACCCTTGGAAGTAAAATTACCATAATTTCTTCCTTAGATGAAGAAACACTCGATGTGGTATTTAAATAGGCTGTCGTTTTGAATATCCATTATGAATCTGATTTTGATGGCTGTCTGGTTTGAATAAATCAGTGGTATTCTTCTGGTTTGTACTTTGGTCAAGACCTTCTAGGAGCAACTTACCAAGCTACAAACAAATTGATATGTGATTATTGCAAAGCATTCCTCAGTGAGTTTTCCACTCAAGTCTCACTGAAATTCAATAGGATTATGGGGACCAATTCCCTGAAAGCCAATCGAAAACTCATCATCTCAGTAAGTGTGTTTGTGTGTGTGCATACATATATGTATGTGCACATATAGACATGCATGTTTATGTCTCTCTGTGCACATATATACCCCCACCCACACAGAGTGTTGTGTAGGCCTGTACACAAACACACAAGTGATGCAGTGCTGGAGTGCTCAGAGCTTGACAGAAGGCATTCACGTTATGTGTAAGTGAAACCTCTTCTCTCAATTGCTACTCTCAGCAGCTAGTTCTGTCAAACTAATAATACAAGTCTGCGCAGCAAAATGACACAATATCAGTATTAGCATATAAAATAAAGGTAAGTATAGGTTTCCCATGTCTTTATTTCTTTTCCATTTTCTTGCTATTAGAGAAGGTTGCCAAACCCAAACACTTAGCTTTCTTTCTCAAGGGTCTATGTGGCGTTTTTAATTTTGATGAGGAAAAAAACCAGGTATCTCTGTTAAAGATTCAAGGAGATGATACCCCTTTGAATTGTTTTTTGATTCCTAACGATATACAATAAATATAACTACAGTGGACTATTTAATAGTCCTATAAACATTTCATGGCCTATAGCTGAAGAGAGTCTAGCTGCCTTAACTAAAAGAGATAACTTGCTGTAAGAGCAGTTTTCAGGACAGTGATAAATCATGGTGTAATCATGCATTAAGCTCAAAACAAATGTGAGACTGGCACAAATATTAAAGTACAGTCTGGGCAGAAGTCAGGTATGTACAAGTCATTGACAAACATTGGTGCAAGTGCTTTAGACAAGACAGTTAAAAGAAATTTACATAAAAACACAGACTAAATTTATCAAAGTTTGATAAATTTTAACGACAGTAAAAAAGTACAGAAAACACGAAAAAATAAAAAACCCAGCCAATTCATACAGTACAGTTTTACTACATTTATATTACAGAATGAAGACAGAAAAGGATACAAGAAATTAAGAGCAAAGAAAATTCCATAGGCCACGGCCAGTGGAATTTCATTGCCAATGAGAGATGCGCACACACAGATGCACGCACACGCACAGAAAGTAAAGACGAAAAACAAAAAGATCATTTACTGTTACAAATGACAGACACAGAGGTGAGAAACATTTGGCATGTTGCAGCACATGGAGTCATTCACGATTGGCTAACGATGGTACCTGGCTCGGCTGAAGATCACTGGCTTGCCTGAGCGGAGTAACGGATGGAGGAGGCACACCTGATGTGGACGCAGACCGACCTAATCTGCAACTTGATTTAGGCTCTGTGAAGGAAAAGAGAAGAAAGCACACAGTGAACAGGAGGTGGGTTACTGCTGCAGGAAACTGAAATGTGGTGGATGCAGGATTCCCTTCAAACAGAGAACTCCAGGCTTGGATTCTAGCTGAAGCCTTGGGCATTTGGCAGAAGTTGAGATCAGAAGGGGGATTAAGACAGAACCCATTCCATGTCTTGGCCTCTTTCCTCTCCTCTGGCATCTCTAAAGCTGAAGTATAGAACATAAAAGAGAATACAGACAGGAAGCGTATAAAGGAAGCCTTTTTGTTGCCCACCAGTGCCTTTTTCTAATCCTCATAAAATACAGCAGTGATTAAGGCAGTTACAGCGGCTTCTGTTTCATCTGTCCATCCCAGAGCTGAGGGAGATGGTAACCCAGAGATGGACTGTGCTGAGGGAAAGCACGAAGTGCCAGAAAATGAAGGAGGGAGTGTATAGAAGTGGTGAGGACACCATCACTTGGGGATTTAGAAAGACATAAAAAATACTTGGAAATCTGATGTTAATGGCAAGGAATTGAGAGACAGAAAGTATGGAGAAAGGAGAAAAATCAGAACATCAACACTAGCAAATTCTTAAGTCAGTTCCCCCGAATCAAGGCAATTGCAGACATAGAGATTGCCAGGGGAGTAAACTCTATTCCAGAGAAAACTGCAAAAAACCTACACTGCTATTTCATTTTCCTTCTGCTGTTGCACATGGAGGCATTTCTCAGAAGGCTCCCCCTTGATTTCCAGCACGGATTACTGCTGTTAACACGCTGACATGAAGGTGACCACTCAGTTCAGGAGTCCTTAATGAAGGTTTCTGTGTCTGAGCTACGTTGACAGCAGTGTGCGACCCCAGTGTTCAACACTCCACAGATGGTCTAGAGGAAACTGTCTCTTCCTGAGGAAGGGGTCTGCCTGTTTCTGCCCAAGAAAAATGTTTGCCCCTTCATTTCCTGTTTATGGCCAAGGATACACCTCCTCTCAACCCATGACTTCAGATGAACGTGTTTACTCACCTCATGTTTTATAAGCCTTCCTCCCAAACCTGCACCTGTCTTTCCTATGTAGTGGGCAAACACTGAGACCAAGGAAATTTGCATTTAACAGACACACTTTGTGCAGTAACAGACTCAAATGTAGCATTGATAGTACTGCTTTACCATGAACAACAAGCAATTGTAGTACTACCATGCCTCCTTACAACAGGCTTGAATAACTCCTCAGTTCAACCTCATGTTCTCAAGAAGAGAGGAAGGACCTATGCCTCATGCAATCCTGGTGTAGCAAGTTTGCCTTCAAAGCGTGTGTTTCATCGCATATCTCTTCCATGTGTGTCTGAAATATATTTTCTTACACCTCACTTATGCTGCTGCTTTGTGTTTGTTTTACACTAATATCTCTGTTTCCTACATGGATCTCTAGTATTATCACTGCCACTGGCTGGGCCATTCTTGGAAAGGAATTATATGTCCATCACTGTCCTTAAGGTTACTTGGCACATCTTGGAAACTTGAGGACAGCTGGCATGCTACACCACCTACCAGCAACGTGGTGAAATGTGTTCTTCCAGTCTCACTGATGCTTTTTCATTGTCACCTTACATGCTTATTTTCTTTGGATGTTTCCAAATTCAACAGGGTATGGAGAAGAGCTATCCACTTAAGCTGGAGCACTTAGACCAATGAAAGCATCTGTATGGCTGAATATTCATCAACTAATTATTAACAGGTTGGTTAACATCCAGCTGGCTGAGCAGCAAAAATATTTATGCTGTTCAACAAATGAATTTTTCAATTCACTCACTCCTAGTCAGTCTGTAAACATACCAGGAGTCAAGGCGGCACTAAGCCTGCAGAAAGGAGCAGCCTGAGCTGCCCCATGACCTTGCATTTTGTACATAATCTGTTGTTTTGCTTTTTCTGGACCTGGGCAGTCATTCTGAAGGTTTGATTAGATTTGTTTTTGGTCTGATTTCACACCGTCTCTGTGCCAGACTTCTGACTGCACCTTTCAGTGATATAGATAATGGATCTCGTGTCTCTTCCCTTCTGGAATTTTGCTGGGGTTTCAGAGAGGACAAGAATTGGGTGTTTTGTGGTTGTTTTTCCCTGCTGCTAAATAGAGACTCTGTTTTTGCTGCAACAAGCAGAATCAGACACCCAGCATGTAAAAAAGTCCAAGATACTGTCTGCCATTGCTTCTGAATTGTGGGTGTTGTTGGTTTTGTTTTGTTTTTTGGTTTTTTTTTTTTTTGCTTTGGGAAAGCAGAGAGAAGTGTCATAACTTCCAATTTGGATATACGTGCAACAAGAAGAGATTACCATTTCCTTGCCAAAGAGACTCCTTTCATCTGGCATCAAAGAAATAAAACCTCTCACACACAGATGAAGTATTAGTTCCTTTATCTCACTGTAATATATGTTACAGTATGAAGGAAACTATTGCAATTCCCACGGTGACCTGCACCAACAGAGGTTTCAGGGATGGCTCCATCTAGCTTTTTTTTTTTAAACTCAGAAAGTTGGGCTATGCAGTGAAGGGAAATGTGTGGTGTTTTTTAATAGCCATTCCATTGGTCTCAGTGGGAATATTTTTAGACGAAATAAATACTCTATTCTACTGTAATTAGTGCTCTGAGTAACATCTTCACACTGCATACACTGGGGAAAAAAGTGCCCATAAATGGTCTGTTGCCTTAGTGATGCCCAAATCACTGCTCTGTATTCTGCAGCACGTTATTTTTCAGCTGTGGACAGTTTATTCTCTGTACTGAGGCTAACTGGATTTTGACCACTTCAAAATAATAACGATCACTTCAAATAATAACTCCTGCTTTGGGCTATCTACAAAGTAGTAAGAGGTCTTCTGACATAATTACATCCACTGTCCAGTCACTTTTAGTATCTTTACTTCTCGGTCCATGTTTTAAACGACCGTTTCAGCTTGCCTGCAAGGCCTGCATATTGATACTGATTCTGGTTCTGGAATGAAAATGGGTTTTCCTATTTACTGCTGAGAATCTGGAAGGAAGAACAACTTCTGCCAGCAAATCTCAGGGATGTTTTCTAGTATTTAATTAATGCTTATTTCATGTGGACAACACTGAAATAGCTCAGTATTAACATCTGAAATTAGTAGTCTTGAGACATTGAGAAGTTCCCTTTGCAACAGTAATACCTGCACGGTGCTTTGCTCCACTCTGTGGGTGGATCCTCTGGTTCTAAATCAAACCTACCGGAAAGAGCGTTCCAGATGCTCTACTCCAAACACAGGACAGGGGCCTTTTGGCACCTCTGTACACCACCCAAATGCTGGCAAGGGCTCCCAGCCCTCACCAAGCCAGGGAACTCGCAGGCATATGTCTAAGTGCTTTACTGGACTGGGGCCAGGGGATGCAGTGCGCTTGAGCAGCCATGAGAGATGCCCGTTGCAATCAATGGGCAGCACGAGGTCTGAATTCAGCAGATTGGTGTTCAGGGCGGCCAGAGAGCTGCAGAACATATTTAGCTTTGTTATGCACAAGAATGTTCATAAGATTCAGTTGCTATATTTAACCGATGAAACTTGGGTGGTATTATTTTGCACAGCTTCAAATGACACATTGCTCACACTGTGCCATATTATGAGAAATCCAGAGCTCGCCAAGTGCCTGAACCTCCCCCAGGAGCCAGGTGCAGATGCAGAGTCACGCTGGCAGGGGATGGCAGGTTGGCCGTGTCTCAGTCTCCTGCTACATGACCCACAGCAGCCACAACACTCCCAACATTGCTGGTGGCTGGGACCACAGCCGCCTCAGCCTGAGGTAAGCCCACAGACGTGGTCAGGTGCAACGGGACCAGCACTACTGGACTCTCAGGTTTAAGCTGAGTCCTGACAATGCCAGTAGGGTTACACAAGGACATAAGCCAGTGGACAGCCACAAAGGAGAGCAGCGTGGATGAGAATTTTAGGAGACACTACCCAGGACAGAAATACAGGCTTTCCAATTACAAGTAAGATTGCCTTGAAATTATGTATTGAAGCACTCACATAAATGACCTGTTTTCCAAAAGTGCAAGTGCTGCCATTGTCACTAAAGATGTAGAGGCTTGGCTGGTTGCGTGTGGGACTGGGGGTGTTGTCGGATTTTCCTCAATAAAGCAGAGTGCTGAAATGCGACAAGAGTTTATGGAAATATTTTAGATCAGTTTTATACCAGTGTGCTGTGGTTTTCTATATTCTCCACAAATACAACAGCCTGCATGATTTTTATTTTTGGATCGTAACGGGAAGAGTTCTTTTATTCATCCAAGGAAGGCTTCATTCTGCCTATCCTAATCTTAATTCAAAAAAATACTCTGGCTGTCACTTACATTGGAGAAGCTTCTGATCCTGTCACAGTCTCTTCTTTGCACATGAAAAGAGAAATATTGCTTATTTGCTACAGCTGCCAAGAAGCCCGTTTTGAATTAAACAAGGCGATGTGACAGGCTGAAAGTAATCACATGCAAAAAAGAAGAAAACATGCATACTGGAAAAAGGAGTCACACCTATTATCATCATACTGGGCTGGCCATGTTGGTCTCCTAAAAAGAGATGAGTAAGCTAAAACATAACTTGAAATTATGAAACCTTAAGGTGGAACAAACTACCTAGTGACAGAACACAGCACTTCCAAAAACAGTATTTAGGACTTCACCTGCAGAAGCTATTTAGTGCTGAAACAGAAGAGCAGCATGTCAAACCAAACTGATTTCACAAAGGGAGCACTGAACCTGTGGAGCTCTGTGTTACTACATACACACAGGTCAAAAGCTTAGTGGGTCTCTAAACCGAGTCAGATAATGAGAAAAACCATGACTGCATTAGACAGGGTGTGTTTTAAATTAAGATTTGTCCTGACTTGTCATTTCTGAGGCCTATGTCAATGACTGAGGCAATAAGGTAAGGAATAATCATATCCTACTGGCAGTGTTTTTTCCTTAGAATTTCTTGCTATTTTTCTCTGGAGTTTCTGGCATGGGCTACCGTCAATCTTGAGGCTCCAGATCAAAAGGAAAATTGCGCATTGTTCCACACAGCTGTAACAGCACTGCTGCAGGGAGCAGCACGCACTTCTACAGCCAGGCTCTGGTGACTGTGTGATCCTGCACCCTGGCTCGATGCTCTCCGTGTCCAGCTCCCACTAATACCCTCCTTTTACTTTGGGTGACAGGCACTGCCAGGGGAGAACACGGATGACCAGTGTAGGCAAGGTCTGGAAGCATCACATCCAGGGCTGAACCTCAACTGGGCAGGCTGCCCAGTAACATATACCTCCAGCATTAATTTGCCTTCACCTAGAGAATCCTTGAGGATTTAGAGGCACAGGGATACTCTAACATTGCGCCTGTCAGGAGAAAATTTAGCATTTGGAGGGGGTACTCAGTCCTCTTTGAGCGAAGCATCCCTAGCCAGCAGGAACTGGTATTTTGCTGCTGCTCCCTGCTTTACCAATGAACGCATCTTGGACCTTGGGCTCCACAGGCATTGCTCCATTCCCTAAGAGCTTGAAATTAGCTGTTCATTACTTCTGCCATTCCCCAATGCTAGCCAGTAATCCCAGTGAAGGGTGGGCATTTACTCCCTTCCTGATTATCTACAATGTTTTCAGCTAGAATACTAATGGGCTGGCTGAGTGACAAGCTGATGGTGATTCAAGACCGGAGTGGAGTATGAGAGATGTAAAATGCAGCGCAGTGCCTGTCTCTAGCAGCAGGTGGCAACGCAAAATGCTCCAAAAAAGCCGCAACATTCCAGAAAATACTCTTCATGGCTCCTGGAGTGAAGTTATCACAGCCTTCTGTTTCACAGATCTCATTTGGCTGCTCACTGCAATCGCGCTGGCTTTCCTAAATGCCAGCATGCCCCCAAACCACTGACACTGCTTTCCATAAGAAACGGCAGGATGCCAAGAAACAGAAAGTGGCTTTGACAAATTATGTGACAGATGAGAAAACAATCAGGTGTCAGAGACGGCGATACAAATGTGCACCTGACAGGCTAGGCCCATTTGAACAACGTGACCAGCCAGCTCAAAACTCAGTTCAGAGATGGCTGATTCCTCCTCTGATCATCCTGCCAGGTGCAGAGATGGGGAGAACCCACACATGCAAAAAAAATGAGTTGTCTCACTCAGGTCACTCAGACCACTCCGGTTCATAGTTAACCCGTGCTACAGCAGAGCTGCCCGGTGAGCACATGAGAAGTTCTTCCTCATCCTTTCAGTTCTACAGCAGAGCAATTCACCCCCATTTCCTTTAAATTATTCCAACACTGCCCTAATAAATGCCTCTACCAGTGTGAACTAGGAGGTAGGCAGCAAACTGTGGTGTTTCAGAGACATGTCAGCACACAAAAAAAGGCAGCTTTTTTTCCCTTAGCTATGATTTTGGAAAGAGAGCAACATCAATAATAAATGAGCTGGGGACTGTCCTGATTTTATTTGTTCCTGTGGTAAATCTAAGTTCTAAACTCCTGGCACAGAATTACTTTATCTCCTTGACTCCAGAAAGCATTTGTTTCCACCTAGATGTATCAAATATCTCTTCCTGCATTCTATTACAGTTCTAATTTAATTGCAAAGAAGGAACTGCTACAGTTGATGTCCAAGTTCATTGAGGAGAACTGTGTACAGCATTTTGCATGCAATGCTCCACCAACTAAAGGTAAAACACGTTGCTCAGGCAACAGCTAGAGAGACACGGGGAAAAATATTCACGGCAGACGAGAGGCAGTATTCATCAAATGAAATGTCATAAAAACTGCAGGGAAAGAAAAATCATCATCAGCTCTCAGATTTTAATCATAAAAGGAGTCAAAATTCAGCCAATAAAATATTTTCATAATTTTCCTTTGACAGTCCCAGCTATGTAAGACAAAGTCACACTTAACTAAATCAAGGCATGATTCAACAGCTATTACAGCTGGCTGATGCCGAATGAAGATTGAGGCCAAAATGTTTTGTCTGCTTTTGGAGATCAACCAGCTCTTTAAAATAAAACTGATACAGGCAAGTTGGACAGAAGAGCTGTATTTTGCTAAGAACTTACTCTTCAATTTTAATTTCTCTTCCACTCCGCTCTCTACTGTCATCTTGCAGAACAGAAAAGGCTGGCACTCATCTCTGGCCTAGTTATCAGATGCCCCGATACTTTGATGTGTTACCTCTAAGCACATCCTTTTACCTGCACTAGTGCAGGTGATGCTCTAATACACTGGGAACAGAATTTTTAACAAAGATATGAGCTAATCTGGAAAATTCTTACCTACCAGGACAGTAAGCAAAAGGCAGTAGTACCCAAATAACCCTGGTGCTAGAGTCACGACCTTTGCAGAAAAGTCACTTTTGCTGCTCCCAGAAGGACTGTTTGGGGGGGTCCGTAGCAAGAAAAGCTGGACTGCACAAGTGCTGCCAAGGACACGTCACATCAGCAAAGCTTATTCAAGTTCTGCACTGAGTTTCAGGTGTCATTCCCAGCAATGCAGGGAAATATCCCACAGGATGAGGGGTGAGCAGCTCCGCTAGCTTAGCACTGTGAAGACTCATCTCTGCCTCTGACTGCCCAGCAGATCTCTCCTGCAGGAATAATTCCTTGTTTGAGCAGCTCATTCATGGTGTTATGCTCACTGAATGCTGACCATGACGCTGCAGTGCTACACATGCCAGCTGTTTCTGAGGTGGGTATTTTTCACAATCCAACCAATAAGCAATGAATTTACTCTTAAGTGACTGTCAAATCTCAGGAAGTAACAATGCAGAGCTTATACCAGAGCTATACTTACATGTTTATAGATGTCCATTCAGGTATCAGTTCTGTTTGTCTTAGCCAATTTATAAACAAGGCTGCATTATTTTTTCATGGTTTATGGCAATTCACTATTTTATATATATATAAAATTTGTTTAATAAAATGGTATGAACTTGAGACTTCTGAAACCTATAGTCACTTTCCTAGAAATGTATGTACAAGTATAAAGCAAAGGCTGCTTTTGTCTACTCACTGCACACATCAACAAGAAAGCCTTGTTTCTGCACAGTGTGTTTTTGTTAATGAATGCAATATCTGAACTTGTGAACTTCTCTCTGAGGTGCCATCCTGGGGATAGCTGTGCCACAGTGTCTCTTTTCCATGTCAAGTGGAATTCCTTACTTCTTTTAAAATAGATGAATAGTGTGTTTGCATGCTTATACTATCTGCTTCCATCCCAATCCTGTTCCAGTACAGAGTGCAAGCAGACAGCACAATGCTTATTGGTGTAGCAGTTAATGGGCAGGTTCCAAAAGGTATTTGGAAGTCTAAAGAATCCAAAGGCTTACCTACATCTGTGAGTCTTTAGAAATCCTTCAGCTCTCAAGGAGATTCATGAGATCTTCCCTGCTCTGCTACTTGACATACCTGAGCTGTTGCTTCCAGCCAACATGGTTGGACTGACAGAGGATCTCCCAAGCCTGCTGGACACCACAGGTGGACCTGGCGTTCCATCCCATTCCTGAGCTTTCCCTGGCTCTCTGGAGGAAGCTGTCCCATGGTGGCCTCCCCTCTCTTTGTTTTCCAGCTTTGGTAGTGGTTCAGTGCTGTGACTTCTGATCTTCAGCTCATCTAGTGGTTCTACAACATACACAAATGCAGATTTCGTTACAGAGTGTCTGTTAATTACTCATATCATATAACAATATTTTGCTCAACATTCCATATATACCAATTATAAATCTTTTAAGGTCAATTTATACCAAAATTGTACTATCTAGGCGCAAACCCTACAGTTTGTATGCAGGTTTCAATACATTTTTTAATTATTAAAACCATAGACAATGCAGCAGATGGATAGATTGTGACTTTTCTGAGACAATGTTTATATGCCAGGAAAATGTTTTTGAAAATGGTATATATACCAAATCATGCTTTTATTAACCATTTATGGGAATACTTGAATTTTTTTCAGCTGTCATTTCATTTAGAATAAGTTCTTCTTCAGCCTCCTTCTAAGGAAGCTCTCTCCTAAGGCAATATTGTGCAAGCAATCTATCTGTACTCCTCAGGAGCTCTAATAAAAAGCACACAATCCACAAAGCTGTCCAGCATTCATATTTTGGGTGTGTCCAGCACAATAACCTAGGGAATAAAAATCCTTGGAGTCAGAAAATTACTTTCTATTTGCAACACCAAGAGTCAATATAAAGAGGAGAAATTCAAAAAACAATTGAATGATTTTTCAAGTGAAGCAGTGATATCTGCTTTCTTCATGGCTGTTGATTTTCTGTTCTTGAGACCCTCATTTCTTTTCTTGCAGGTTGAGCAACACAATTGAGAAACAATTCATTCCTGATCTTTTCCATCTGTAGCTCTGAAAAATTCACATGACAAACTAGATACAGAAGAAACATTAGATTGCTTTTAGTTGTAACAGCTAATTACTGTGTTAGTCAGTTATTCAAAGCTTGCTCAACAATCTTCCTCTTTTTAGCAAAAAAAAAAGAAAAAAGAAAAAAGAAACCCCTCTGAGTTTGGAATTTTATACCTCATATTTAAGCCCAAAGACATGTTTATCTGACACTCTCAGTTCTAGTCATTCAGGTTTATAAATCAAGCCCCTGATGTACCTTAATTTCTGTGTATATCTTGGAATCCACATTTGATAGAGATGGACAATCTCCCCTCGAGCCCTATCTCAAGATCTTTTTGTTGCTACAAGGGACATCACAAGATTTGGGAGAGCTGGAAGAAGGCCAGGAGCCATTGGCAGGGAGGGGACAAGAGCAGCTGCCCGGAGGACCCATGCGGAATGGCAGTGGCCTTGCTGTGCAGAGATGCCATGGCAAAATCTGCCTCTGCAGCCACTTCTCCCAGTTATCCCAACGTCCAGGAACTGGGACTATCCAACAGGAATTGCCACTGTAATGATACAGTCACAGAAAAAGAACCACATTCAAGCTGCCTTAATTGTCTGCAGCTCAAAACACCCCACATGGCTTACCCTTCCTGCAGCCAACAGTGAAGATGCAGTATTAGATACCCACATGGTACGGTACAGACCCAGCCATGCACAACAGTAACAAAATCTCGTGTTGTTTTGAGTTCTTTGACATTCCAGCCCGCAGATAAACTTGATAATCATCAACACAGTCAGCTTGAAGTTTCCTCAATGAAATGGCACATAAGAAACATGTAAAAATACCTAAGTGCAGATGCAGTGCAATGTGCAACAATTAGTGTATTTCATGAATTACTATCAGTAAATAGTAAAAGTTAATGTTATCGTAACCCAGCCGTAAAGATTTTTTTTTATTATTATTCACAGTAGTATCACTCCATGAGAAAACGACAGAACATTCTCAGTTTAGCAAGTCTCGCAAATAGGTGACATTTTCTGTGACAAAGACCTTCAAAAGTTAAACCTCTTCCTTGAACTTTTAGGTCACTTACCTACCTCAGTGGTTGCAAAAAAGACAGGGGAGAGGGCGGGCTGGAGCACCTCTCCTATGAGGACAGGCTGAGAGAGCTGGGGCTGTTCAGCCTGGAAAAGAGAAGGCTCCGGGGAGACCTGAGAGCAGCCTTCCAGGATCTGAAGGGAGCTCCAGGAGAGCTGGGGAGGGACTCTTGGTCAGGAAGTCTAGTGACAGGACGAGGGGGAGTGGTTTTAAATTGGAAGAGGGGAGATTTAGATGAGATCTTAGGAAGAAGTTCTTTGGTGTGAGGGTGGTGAGGCACTGGAACAGGTTGCCCAGGGAAGTTGTTGATGCCCCATCCCTGGAAGTGTTCAAGGCCAGGCTGGATGGGGCTTGGAGCAACCTGCTCTAGGGAGAGGTGTCCCTGCCCAGGGCAGGGGGGTTGGAGCTTGATGATCTTGAAGGTCCCTTCCAACTCTGACCATTCTATGATTCTATGACACTGTAATGAAAATCCAAACTGTTTGTTTTTCCTAGTTGGTAACCCCAGCAGAGCACAAGGCTGAACAGCAGTCTGTATCAACACAGCATGACATCTGCCTTTCAGGGACCTTTGCTGCCAACACAGCCCTGCCTGTGACTGCACAGAGAGACTTGCTCACACAAAGAGCTGTGTGCAGAGATGTAGAGCCCAAATCATAACTAGATTTGAACTGCTTCAGTTATTAACAAAAACGCTCTTGTATTTTTTCTGAGCATTGATCCATCAAAAATAATGATATACTTTTCACATTACATATACATGCAATCCTATCTGAATTTTTTCTTTACACCAATAACATTCACTTCCTTAAAATACTTCTTATCTGGGAAAAGGAAATTTATGAGCAAAGTTTCAAAATTCTTTGGAAACACATACGATACTTCACCCCACCAATACAGGATACTTTCTAGATTTCAGCTCTTCCTTTCCAGCAAAACAAAGAGAATGTGTTTTAAGAGAGTCACACTCTGGTTCTGCAAGTGCCTCCCCAACTTAATGCATCATCCAATAGATTTAATTTCCTATGTCATTCAGCTGCTACTGGAAATGCTGCGATTACCTTAGTGAAAACCTTCTCTGTGTGTGCCTCATTGACACTACTTGAACACCACCCCTTGAAATGTCACAGGCTCAGGCAGCCAGCCCTCAGTGGCAGTGGAAACACTCTGGTTGAGTGTGGAGCTAAGGATTTATCCACTTCAGTGTACTTAACAGAGAAACATTTGTACTTGTTGCCTGATAAAAATGATTTGTGCATTCTTAGTTTTATTATCAGCTGAATCAAAGCACAGCAGTTCTCTGCAACCAGCTGGAAACCATGGAAATATTCAGACTAAATAAAGATTTGGCTTATAATCTACTTCTTTATAAGGTGTAGAAAATCAGTTTTCAGCTGGCTGTCTAGACTTCATAAATTTACATTCCACTATTCTTTCTTGGTGATTTTCAGTTCTCAGTTTATCTGAAAAGTAATATATCCTAAAAATGAAAAGCAGATTGAGTCAGATTATAACACCATGCAGCTCATCACAGAGCCTGGATCATTGTTATTTGGTGATCACTATCACCACCATCGATACACAGTCAGACAAACAACATGTCAGTGTTTTATATAGTTTTCTTTATTATTCCTTCCTGCTCACTTGCAAATAAAAAATGGGGAAAAAAAATAACGCCTCACTTTTGCTGAAATGTTTTGGGGAGGATTTTGGAATAATGTCAGCTTCCTTAATGAATGTCAATGGGAATCATACTCGAATTCAATAGAAAAAAAATCACTGTGCTAGTACTTGATCGACCGAAAGAGCACCTCAGTTCTGGTGTGCCCGTGACAGCTCCAGAAATGCAGAACGCTCCCTTCCCAGGTCACAGGGCATTACTGGGACCTTTTGTTGACTCTCTCAGTCACTTTGATGTTTATATGCTGTCAACTACTCCCTGCTGCAACTGCAGCTCCACGAAGCAAGCTCAGTGGCACAAGTGATTATGTCTCATAAAGGCATGTTCATTGCCCCACGTTTTGGCTCCTGCAGTCAGGCGTGAGGCACTGGCAGAGAGCACAACACCCGTGTAGCTGCCAGCTATGGTTACCTGTGGGGTAGGAACCTTACCATCAACTGAAATCAAACCAGTGTGTTTTAAACAGGGCAACCCTTTACAAAAGCTACAGCAGGATTTAAATAAATGGCCACTTTATCCACATCGATCCCACACAGAAAACATGAACTCTAACCAGTCAGATATATATATATATATTCTGCTGAAAGGTAACAGTAGCTGCTGCACAGATTTTTTTAATTTTGTTTGAGAAGTGCAGAATCACAGATGGGATCTAAGTTACCTCATGCTGGTAAAACCCTTAATTTGGAATTAGGAGATATTGAAGCTCAGTGCTATGCTGGGAGCTCACTCAATCATATGATGGCCACAGGCAAATCTTTTCACAGTCAAGTGCTGCCTTTTGAAAGCCGAAATTATTATGGAAAGCATCTTTATTGTTCAATAATTCGTAAGCCAAAATAGTACATAAAAATGTAAATTTCAAGAAATAATTCACTACTTTAAATATTTATGGATACAGTTGGTTGAACTGCCATAAAAGCATTCAAACGTTTCAAGCACTTCCAGGTGTTATTGTATTTCAATAGTCAAAGATATGCATTTTTCTTATTTATTCCACCTGAATCTCAGACTTTGCCATTTCAAAAATAAGAGATAGTGGCTAAAATCTCTTAGAAGGAACATCTCTTACAAATAATTGACCTGTACAACTTCCCCTCTATGAAAGGTCTCCTAATAACTGGGCACTAGGCAAGGCTGGCACAGGAGCTCTGGTTACAGGAAAACTTGTAAATGCTAAAGAAAGTGAGGAACAAACTGAGTCACCTATAACTTGGAGCAAAGCAAACTGAAAAATACAGTTATGGAAAACATCTCACCTGAAAAGTTATCATTCAAATTAATATACACTCTGTGGTCAGACTGCCACTCTGCTCTTAAGCACAAATTAATTTCAGGTCCTGGTGGCTTCTTAGAGTAACGCTAAGTGATAAACTGCAGAATCTTTATTACGGTTTGGGGTTTTGGGGGGAAGAAAGAAAAGCAATTGTCTTAAGGAACTTAAAATGAGGGTTGCTCTCTGCCATCTCTGTCAGCTGTGAGCTGAAATGTATAAGCTAATCATCTATGCATTATTCATTTACTCTTTTTTCTGTGTGTTTGTTATAAAGCTAAATAAATAATACATCACTCCAGGCAGACACGCATACTGTGGGAAGTAAATGGTACTACTCACAGAGTGTAAAATTCAGGATATGCATACGGGTGTAAATCAAAGTAAGTCACCTGGGCACAGACCCGGCCGAGCGAACAGGAGGGCAGAACAACCCAAAGGCACAGCTGGCCATCAGGAGGGGTGGAGATGCAGGCTGAGACTGCAGCCAGCACGTGTGTGAGATGATCGGAGCTACCAGAGACATGTCTCAGGCTTCAGCACCCGCTTACCTATCTGGGCAGAACCACCGAGCTGGCAGCAGCCCTGCTCAGCGAGCCCTGCCTAACCCAGGGTCCTGACCAGGGAGGGCAAGGCCACCAGCTCCACCAGCATCCCGTGTAACACTGCCAGCCAGACACCAGCACCCACCCATCTGCTACGGTCTGACCACTGCCACGGGCACTGGGGGCAGAGCAGTGCTAAGCCCTCGAGGGAATCCCACAGTTTCCTCCTTCCTGCACACCAGATTTTTATTTACCTTTATGAATCATTTAAAAATTAGAGCTGCCTTTTAATGGTTTCTTGATGTGTGGTGGTTTGTCTGATCTGCAGAGCTGTAAATTTCTCCCAGTCTCTCCCAAAGAAAACTAACATGCCATTAATACCACGTGCAAGAAACACGGCTAACGCTCAGTGCCCAAGCCATTTTCCCCCCAAACAAGAGCACACTGTACTACCAGTGAAAGCCATTTCCTCATCTTTATTAACTATGGTGGTTTGTCTATTCTGACTTCATCTGCTTGCTAATTAAGCAGAAGTTTGCTTTGCATATCAATTTTTAATACCCCTTTTTTACAGTTAAGTGAGAGTTGCAGCCAGCTTGTTCAATTAAAAGCAGCTCTGACCTAGTTCCATGCAAAATCAATAGAAAGACTGAAAGAGTCTCACAAACCATCTAAGGAGACAAGGCTGAAATGCTTCTCAGTGAACACGGAGCAGATGTTTCTGTGAGTGGGATAGGGTTTGTTTTGGTTTGGCTTATACCGTAAAATCCAGTGATCACATCTGCCCGCTACAGACAGCAAAGGGAGTGGAAACAGAGCTGAAGAAATGCCTTCAGCTGATTTTCTGTGGCTATCCCAAAGCTGCTACATGGGCAATCCTAGCTGGGAAAATGAGACAGGAAAAGAAAAAAACCCCACACTGCAATTAATTCGAGACTAACAAAAGAAGGGATAGATTTACACCAAAATATCATGCAAAGCTTTAGTGTAAAAATATTAAATGAAACTTATGAGAATTATAATCTGGTTGAAAAAATAGAATAAAAAGCTTTACACTTCCATTAACTTCAGGTGGCATTATCAGTAACTTAAAAGATGAAGCTTTAAAAATCCTGCATAGTAAGACATAAATTTAACATTGTTCAACGTCCTACAGTAACTGGGAAAATCCTCTTGTATATTGTTGATTGATTGAAATACAGGAAAACTCAGTTTTAGTCTTACATAAGGAGAGCTATTTGATCCAAAATGATCATATTTTGGCATATATTATAGAGTGTTTACAATATAATACATCCTGTTTCCAGCAGGACCATGTTTACCTCTTAATGATTTCTTCCAATACTGCACTTGATCTTTCAAGTGTGCCTATTCTGCTGCAGAGCACCTCACAACCCCATTTTTTGACTGAAAAGGCCACAAATGCAAAAAAAAGCACTGTACAGATCTGTTATCAAAGTAAATAGAAAGCAACGTCCTGGCACTCTCACCATTAAATCAAACAGCATTCTTGGAAAGGTTTTCCTTTTTACACTCTATTAATAGGTTTGGTATTTACCTCAGACCAGTCACAACTGCATAATTAAGCAGAACACTTTATTATCTGATATTCACTGCGTATTTTTCTTTTCTTTTCCTTTCAGAGCTGGCAATGTTGGGAATTGGTGACTTGCACTTAGGAGAAAGTCAACAGAAGCCTCTTCGTTCCCCAGTGCCTTCCTGGGCAAAAACCTAAAGTACAGCAAGTCAAAGGGGATTCTGCCATTGACTTGAACAGAGCAAGGGTTTTCCTTCCAGCAGTGAATATTTTGGGGTAGCCAGCTATGCTGGTTCATATGAATGTACAGCATAGCTGATACTGGTGAGCTGCCAACATTCATAGTTTGTGCACCCAAATCTCCTGCTGACAATGCAGGCTGACCTTCCAGTCCAACGAGTGCACATAAGTTTCATTGCTGTAGGTATGTATGTACGTGGGCTATGCCTGTTTGCAGCAAACAGGATTTAAGCAGGAGAAGAAGAAAGGTGACTAAGCCTGAGAAGTCTGAATGTGGCCACCTTGTGAAACTCCTTCTTCCCCTACTTTCTCCTCTTGGTATTGCCGACACTAGACTTGGGCTACTTGGTGACGCGCAGACATGACACAAGCGTATACTGCCATCCCCATCCCAAACCCAACACTGAGCAAAGAAAACACTGTTAAATGAAACATGCATTTAAACTGTGAAAATCAACGATGGTAAGAGGTTGCCCAGCTGTTACCAGCATTCAATTTGAAAAGAAGATGGTGCCTACTCTTACTTAATTGCTTTCCTTCCCAACCCTGTTCGTTTCATCACACTCTCATTCTGTTATTTGGGTTCTCAAATATGCAGCCTTCATGTCTGGATGAGGAAACGACAGTTTGATGGGCGCTGCACATATGTCCCAGCACAGTGTGGCAAGAAAACAGAAGGCAAGGGTGAGCCAAAAAAGCTAAAATATACAGACACTTAAAGAAAAATGTTTTTGTAGGAAGTTCATGACCTTAAGTTTCAAAGCTTCACTTCAAAAATATCAGTCTTGCACAGAAGTGCTGACCATATTATACTTGTCAAGATTTCTTTGGTCGAGTTTTCTGATGAAAACCAGCCTTTGAACTGTATCAGCAGTTTGAAGGCAGGGGTTTTCTATTGTTTTTCAAAAGCGTATGCCTTCATCCAGATTCAGCAGCAAATGAGAATCTGCTGTTAGCCAGAAAAATGCAGAGGCAGTAACACACACTCCTGAAAACTGGGGACAGAAACCCTCACTCTCATATTTTCCCATTAAAAAACCAATTAGAAAGTTGAAGCAAAAAGAAACTCTTTCATGGCTATTTTGTACCTTTATGAAAAACATTTTTTTAATACTTTTCTCTTTATTGTGTCAATTAATGAATGAGAAAATTTGCATTTTGCTCTTAGAACTACTGTCCCATTTGTACTGCTCTCCTACCACAGTACGTTACCAGTAAAAGGGACTCCTGACGTTATTTTAACACTGGCCCTTCCTGAATTTTGCTCTCTTTCTTACAAATCCAGGCATGAGAGTTTGGGCTTTTCTACACAGCCTCCGTGCCAAGCCCGGCAGGGTCCCAGCTCTGCAAATTAGCACTCAAGGTTTCTCCTGATTACAGAATGAAACCCGAAGGTCATTCTGTCTGTGCGTTTTCAACAGCCAACCATGTTAGGCCCTCCACACTTTCTAATTAGAGGTTTCGTTCTGTGAAGGGGGATTTGCTCTTGCAAAGCAACTGTGAAGCTGTGGCAGCACAGACTCCAGAGGAGTCTCCAGACTGAGGAAATGAGTACAGCTGCAGATGGCCTAATACAGCTCTGGTTGATGCCTGTGCTTGTAAGATGTTACTGTCACTGCTTTCAGAATGGTGCAGAGCAGCTACTGTGGCTGGGACAGGTGTCTCTGGATGCGTTACAGCACATAGAAATGAAGTATAAATTATGCAAGCATTGCCTGAGCAGTAAGATAGCTATAGATTTCCTAGAAGAAGGTATTTTTTGAGTTATGAATTTAAATCACACAGACAAAAGAGTCATTCCCATCTCCAGCAAAATTAAACACGCAGCTTCTCTTTTTCAGAAGAGCAGTTACAAGAACAATAGCTCTCCTTACTCATTCTTAAATAGCAGATGAAGTGCTAATTGCATGTTACTGTTTTAACAAAAAAAAAAATTATTAGGGTTGGATAATTTTGTTCAGAGGAGTAAAAGTTTCCTGAACCTTCACATCAAATTGAATGTAAATGAACCTAATTTTTTAATATGCATTATTATCCTGACAATTAGTTCCCGTACTTCTCATTTATTTATACCTATCATGTCTATACACCCCTAGAGTTTCACAGTTCAATATTTGAATCAATGTTACAAGTATAACCCAAATAAAGCTATTTCTAAACCTTGGAACTGACAGGCTTCTGGAAGGTCCAGAGAAAACATAAGGAGAGTCATATCCACCTTTTGTCAGTTAAGAGTCTAAAACTTTTTATGAGAATATTATAGGTAGCTTAGATAATACACTTGCCAAAAATGTGTAGCATATCATGCAGCCATCCACTCATTTTTTCTTAGTCTTTGTATTATTCACTGCTACATTCTGGATACCTGCCTTGTTTTGCAGAGCAGTTTTGCAAGAAGGAGCAGCAGGACAAGAAAGATAAGGAGAGGACCCTTCCTGCCATAATTTGTTATGGGATCCCATGAAGTATATCTTGTCTCGCACTTCAAGGACCTTTGGATTGAGCCTTTAACAACAGGGTTTAAGAACTGAGCTCACTCTGCCAGGAATCCAATCAGACATGCCAAAAAAAAGTATGTTTTTTAAAAATGGATATATAAACCACTTAGCCCAAGAAACCTTTAGTCTTTGTTACACAGATCAGTAAGGTAAAGGTATTTTAAGAATAGCAGTCAGAAGTATTGGAGGACTTTATTACTGAGGGAGGAAACCTTCTTCTTTCCTTTATTCCTCCTGAAGTTCCCACCATTTTCTCTTAAAATTGGAAAGCTTCTACAGCTAGACCTGTGTCACTGTAAGTACAGATATGGCATTTAATTAAACTCCATCTCTTGTAAAGATGAAAGGACAGCAGCTCAAGACATCATGAAATCAGGTTTCAGATCATAAACTGGCATGCAAAATACCTTAATTTAATGTCAATCCCAAGCAGCTCCTCTATCTATGATGTAGATATTCCAGCTTCTGGGAAATAAAAGCAGATTTTTGTTTGCAAAACTGTTTTTTCCACTCATGAAACATTTTGGGGAAACTGTTACATTCTGCTGTCTTTGAAACTTGCACAGTATCTCATCTTCCTCAAGCTTGCAGTCCTTGGCTTGGTGGTGATGGTGTGGTCTTTGGTTATTTGGTTAATTTTGGTTATTAATTTTGGTTATTTTTCCTAAAAAAACTGTCATCTCCTTACTTGTGATTTAGTTTAAGCAAACAGACTTAAGTGCTATCTCTGTATACCCGTGGAACATGTCAAATCTGGTTCATAAAGCAATAAATGCTTTATGAACACCGTAGCACGTAAAAACAAATCCAATTAATGTAGGCCTTCCTACTAACAGCCTCTAGTTTTACTTCTTTTTAGAATTTAACAAACAAAAATGCACTTGAATCCTAATGGAAATAAAATATGATTCTTAGAAAAAATGCAATTTAGAGTCCAGTGCTTGGTTATAAAGACAGGTCCTGAAAGATACAGCAGCTGCCTTGAAAAAGGAGCCTCGTATTGCCGAAGCCAAAGGCAGGAGCACCAGCTGGTCCACACTGAAAGCCATTGCTTCAGCCAGCCTACCAAGCTGACCCACCAACAGATGCACTACAGTGCCCAGGCACTGGTTGGATCTACGTTTTCTCCCTTTTGTACAGTTAAACATGCACAGGTATCCTATTCATATCTGCACTGCAATTCCTGCTTAAAACTACTAATTCTCCAATTGGTGCAATACATGGTAGAATTTCAGTAAGACACGCTACAAAACCCTTATAAACCAAAGCTGAGGCTAGAGATTTCCTCCAGCAAGAGGCTCCATGTTATTTTCAAATAAATTATCTCCAGCTGTCACCAGGTTAGAGATAATCAGACAATCCCCTAGCAAGCGCTGTAAGATACCAAGTTTAAATATCTCTATGTTCACTCCAACCACTCACTGTCCTAGGAGACAGAAACAAAGCATGGCTCCCAGAATCAGGGGGTTGGGACAGCCACCCACCCCAGATGCCACAGCTGCTACCCTCTGAGCTCTGGGCACGTCTTCTCAAACCTCCGGCACCTCTGGGCTGGTCAGCTTCATCCAACACAGCTTTGCCAACCTTTTGAGTAGAGGCTGTGCAAATAAAACTGCACCATTCTTTCAAATCAAAGCAGTTCAATTTCTATCCCTCCTCACAGCCCACCCCCCAACCCCAATTTTTTTCCTCAGTTCTTTCACAAAAAGAGCACCCTGATATCACCTTCCCTAAAAAAACACAGTGAGAAATATATATAAAAACCCCCTGTATTTGGCAGTTTCATTGAAGGTAATATATGCTTACGGAAAACATCACCAGATTAAGCACTTCTTACCATGATTGCCGAGCACCCATAAATTGGTCATAAATTGTGTGGTCCTGTTTGAAATAAAAAGACAATAAACTCTTCGATTCACCATCCTGCTGTATGACTGCACCATTTTGACTACAAGCTGTTCTAGTCACAAAGGACACATTTATTTTCTTGAAGCCAGAGACACAGATGGTGTAAACTGGAGTAGCTCTCCTGATTTCAAGTAAGAAGTGGTGATTTATGAGAGCTGAGGATTTGGCCTAAAGGTCAAGATATTTCTCTGGCTTAGAAAGCTCTGATCGGGGAGGGGGAGAAAAAAAGAAAAGAAAAAAATCAATGGCACTTAAAACTCAAAACCTATTGTCATTATCCATGTCCTTAAGTGCAGCACATGTTACTTTGCTTATCCACAATACAGAGAAGTAGGTGCCTGTAACTGAACTAAAAGTGCCTTTTTTTTTGCCTTTATTTTTAAATACTTTCAGAAACTCACATCTTCCTGGACATTAAACCTAAAAATGTCTTTTTTGGTCCTTTACCTGAAACTGTCCTGAAATCTAGCAAAAAGAGAATAGCTTTATATTTATTAATTTTCCTTTTTATACTTTAACAAGTTTATTTTTGCTTCATAGAAAGAATCATATAATGGTTAGAATTGGAAGGGATCTTAAAGATCATCTAGTTCCAACTCCCCTGCCATGGGCAGAGACATCTTCCACTAGAGCAGGTTGCTCCAAGCCCCATCCAGCCTGGCCTTGAACACCTCCAGGAATGGGGCACTACAGCTTCTCTGGGCAACCTGTTCCAGTGCCTCACCACCTTCACAGGAAAGAATATCTTCCAAATATTTAATCAAAATTCTCCCCCTTTCAGTTACTCTTTGTCCTGTCACTACACTCCCTGATAAAGAGTCCCTCCCCAGCTTTCCTGTAGGCCCCCTTTAAGCACTGAAAGGCTGCTACGTCGTCTCCAGGCTGAACAACCCCAGCTCTCTCAGCCTGTCCTGACAGTCCTCTGATCATTTTTGTGGCCCTCCTCTGGACTTGCTCCAGTCCACGGACCATGTCTACGTCCTGATGTTGGAGGCTCCAGAGCTGGACACAGAACTCTAGGTGGGGTCTCACCAGAGAGGAATAAAGGGGCAGAATTACCTCCCTTGATATGCTGGCCATGCTTTGTTTTGTTGCAGTGCAGGATGTGGTTGGCTTTCTGGGCTGCCAGCTCATGTCCAACTTCCCATCCACCAGCACCCCCAAGTCCTTCTCCTCAGAACTGCGCTCCAGCTACTCTCTGCCCAGCCTATATTTGTGTTTAGGATTACCCTGACCCACATGCAGGACCTTACACTTGGCCTTGTTGAACTTCATGAGGTTCACACAGGCCCACCTCTGAAGCCTGTCCAGGTCCTTCTGGACAGCGGCATCCCTTCCCTCTACCATGTTGTCTGCACCACATAACTTGGTGTTGTCAGCAAGCTGGCTGAGGGTGTACTCATTCCCACTGTCCATGCTGCCAACAGAGATGTTAAACAGCGTTGGTCCCAATTCCAGCTGCTGAGGAACACCACTTGTCACTAGTCACCACTGGAATATCGAGCTTTGACCGCAGCTCTTTGCAACCATCCAGCCAATTCCTTATCCACTGAGTGGTCCATCTGTCAAATCCACATCTCTCCAATCTAGAGACAAGGATGTTGTGTGAGACAGCGTCAAATGCTTTGCACAACTCCAGGTAGATGATGTCAGTTGCTCTTCCCTTATCAACCAACAGAGTTGTTGGCTGTCACCAACCACCTCTTTATTTCCTATGTGCTTTAGCATAGTTTCCACAAGGATCTGCTTCATGATCTTGCTGGGCACAATCTCACAGAGGTGAGATGAACTGGCCTGTAGTTTCCTAGGTCTGCTTTTTTTCCCATTTTAAAAATGGAGGTTGTGTTTCCCCTTTTCCAGTCAATGGGAACTTCACTGACTTCTCAAATATGATGGATAGTGGCTTAGAAATTTTGATTAAATTGCTAACCAGAAATTCTATCAAGCAGTCAAGTAACATAAACAGAAGGAATAACTGAATCCACATTCATCAATCAGAAACAGCAGCTGTTTCCAGAAAAACCTGAGCAATTATTTATGAAATTATGTCTTCTTCAATGCTTCTGTATACTGTCATGATCCCAGGAGGACCTGAGTTTCTGATGAGCCTAAACTGCTGAATTAGAAGAGGAGACAATGTCATGGTACCTATTAAGAAAACTATTGCATATCATCTCAAAATGTGTGTTTTGTTTTTTAATAACCGCATGTAACAAAGACATTCCTTCCTACATAAAGACATCTTAAAAATGGAGGGGACATCCCACCCTTTAGTGGCTTGAACAACTGAATGCCCTTAAAACAGACATACTTGCTTTTGTGTGAAAGCAAGTGAGACAACAAATGACACAGAGTGCATTTCAATCAAGAAGAAGGTACCTACTGATTTATACTGATTTATCCATTCAGAACAAGTTCTCAAACGTGGCATTATCCTTGGTGGCAAGGAAGAACTGAACTACCTGCCCGCAATGCAAAGGACAGCAGCGCTGCTGCAGCTACAGCAAGGGATTGGTACCCAGGGACGTGCAAGCTGCCACTGAGCCGCTGAGAATTCTTTCACATGTTTCTTCTTTGTGCTTTACCTTCTCAGCTCACTCCCACTCAGACGAAACCCAGGTGAAATATTAGTTTCCTGTCTTTTCTGTGTGTAGCTGAATGACCTTACTATCACGTTATGATTATTCTTTCCAATTATTTCCTGTGATTGTTAACAGGGCAACACATGCCAGTTTCAACAAGTAAGAGGCTCCAGCTGGCCAGGCCAGCTGATCTGAATCATCAGAAATATTTAGTCCAGTGTCCACCTCTTTTTGCTATGGGATCTAAGGATTACTGGTGTAGAACAGAATCAGGTATGGCTGAAGCAGCACTCAAGACCACTCAACTGCAAAATGCATCTTTTTCCCCCCCCAAAAGCTTGGTTCCTGAAGGATGATGACCACATCTGGTTACCCCCATGTTTCCACTTCAGTCATTGTCAGTTGTCTCACAACATCACATGCTCACCTCAACAGGCATATCACTAAGTGAAGGGCAGAATTTGGGATACCTGACACCAGCAGACCAGAGAGCTCATGACCTTTGTGCGTGCAGGTGTACACAGCTCTTGCCCTGAATATGCTCTCACAAGTGAGCACTTGAAGAAGTTATTTCTGATGCTGCAGCTCCCTACCTTGCTTGTATCTCAATAAATAGTAACTGATAGGCACGGACAGAGCCTTCTTCAGCCTTCAACTAAATGCAACTAGCAGCAGTACGGCCATATCCTTCCAGCGGGGAGTGAGTGTCATTCTCTTCAAAGCCGGTGTTCTCTTACCCTCTCTTCCTTCTCCTCTGGCACTTCCCCCTGCTCCCTCTAAGTCTTTTCTTTCAGATCTGCTTTCAGGACTGTCAAAAAAGACACGACTGCTGTGATCACCTCACCTAATCTCATATATATTATGAGTCATCAGACTAGAAGAGCTAATTTCCAGTGAAACAGCTGCTTCACCTGTGACGGAGAAGCTAACACACCTCTGGCTCAAAGGTTTGGGAGTAACTTCAGTTATGCAGTATTGTTTCTGTAAAGGTCTAGCTATCTCATTAACTGAACACAGCATTCATACTGCATGCAATCAGTTGCTACAATGCAGGAAAGGGCTGGAGAATTAGCCTGACATCCCTTTATATAAAACTAGAGAAAACAGATTAACCGTGGGGTTAGAAATCACATAGGCTTCCAAATTTTAGTCTCTGACACTGACTCTGCTATGCAGTAGTTGAGCAGTGGTATGCAGTGGAGTAGCTATAACAGTTTATGGCCAGCCTGGTCTTGCAGGCAAGCTCTTTCTCTTCAGTACACCAGAGGCTGAGCAGATATCCAAATGAGAACATATGCACAGCTCAATGGCATACCCAGCCAGCTCTCCTTAGTCCAGTAATTTTCATCATAACTCCATGAGAAATATACAAGATTAAATCCTGCCTTGTCTGTCTACATCCCTCATCCTGCATTTAATGCACAAAGGTGGAGGTTAAACACCAAATAGACCCATGTGGGGTGAATTTTCACTTGACTCCTTTCCCAAACTCTCTTTTCCAATGTATTGTTCCACCTGACACGGAATCCAAAGCTGCTTTCTAGTTCCCTGGAAAGCATCAGCATAACAACCCATCAAAACAACCAAACACCATCACCCCCACCCTACCTCACCCACCCCCTGGAAAAAAACAAACACAAACCCAAAAGTAAACCAAAACAAAACAAAAAAAGAGAGCAAAAATTTCCTCCATGATTTCTTTGTGGGAGGGTCTCAGCTACCTGAACACAGCACGAGTTCCTTTTTAACAAGTTGAGCCGCTTTTGCAGCCCTCCCCGCACTATTTGACAGCTTATAATAAATTGGTTTAGATTCTTAATGCGGTGGGTACCAGCCAGAAACAGGAAATGTTAATAATTATCCCAATTTTCAATCACTGTAACTGAATTTTCCAAGTAACACGTTCACAAATTTCCTCCCTGTGTGTGACTAGAAGCTGAAGAGCATGTAGGCATGTAGGCAAAAGCCCCCACGAAGCCCTGCAGAGCAGCTAAGGAAAAGAGCAGTGAGTCGCTGTGCATCTCGTGTCCCCATCCCACACCTCTTGCAGAGTCAGGGCACACAGCAGAGGTAACTATGGCATTGTGTGGTTCATCAGGATGAATATTTGTAAAATATTTCAAAACAGGTGCGAACTTCCCAGGAAACTGTGAGGAAACCGAAGGCTTAACAAATGGAAACAACCAACATACAAACAGAAAGGGCTGGTCCTGACAGGGGTTTGTAGGACCATTTCACACAGAAAAATGAAGTGCCTTGAAGCAAGCGCAGTTCAGATGCACACCAGCAGCTTCCCTGCTTTGCCTTTTAGGATGTGGGCATGCCTGTAGGCACACGACTTCAATTCTATATTTTCACAGACTACGGCATGTTTCTATGGTGCAGAAAAGACAGAGGCAGCAAATACAGCTCCGGAAAATCCCCAAACCATTCCCTTTTTCTTTCTCTCTGTAACTCCCCCTGCACTGAAGGACACGGGTAACACAGACACCCAGTGCACATGCTAAATTCAAAGGGAATGTGTCATTCAACAAAGCTGGAATGAGTGGTCATACTTAAAAACCTTCCAGCTGCATTAGGAAAGGACACACTGCAGCAGCCCAAGGACACTGGGCAGTGTTGGTACCCTTTAAACAGTTTCCCTCTCACTCTGAGAGCTGATGTTACATTTCGCAGGGGTCTGCCAACTGTTAGAGCCATGTTATCCCACACAAGGGCAGGAAGGGTTAAAGAACAGTCAATGACAATAATATCTTTTCCTCTCTTTCACATTTTTCATGCTCTACATCTTTCTTCAGTTTTCCGTAGGGGTTGTCTCCATCTTTCTGCCTTCCTTTCTGATCATCTTGCAGCATTTTTTTCCATTTCTGACTTGTCCTTACAATTTAGTTTTCTTTATTTTTTTCCCCCCCCCCCCCCATAATTGTGCTGTAATGCATATTTAAGATGCCAACAGCACACAGGAGGATTCTGAGAAGAACACAGCACAATAAGAGAGCTGCTTATAAAATTCAGATACACACATGGCAGCTGCAGCTGGAGGATGCTGAATGCATTCAGCAACGTGTCTGGGGCTGCAGCAGAAGCTCATATCCTCAGCAGCCATGGCCCCGAGGTGACGGTCGTTCTTAATATCACTGATTTATCCCCATATCCCACTAATGCAATTTCAAATGAACTCTACAGGAA
>VXBW01005586.1:531430-634317 GCA_013400375.1 Thinocorus orbignyianus | reverse complement strand
AAAAAAAAAGGAAAATCACAGGAGAGTAAAGAAAATAACACAGAAAGGCTACAAGGATGGCTTTGCTTGTATATGAAAGTGGCAATATGGTTTGTGCAGTGCCCCTGCTTAAAAGGAAACCCTCTCAAAAATGCTGCAAAATAAAAGCCAGCAAATAAATTCCAAGTTTTGACTCAGATGCCAGATTTCCACAAAGTCAGTTGCAGTAATAACAATATAGATGAGAGAATTTTCTCTGTAACTGCTGCAATATCTTCCAAAAACATTCAGCTGAATATAAAATTTAGTATTATGCTACTTTTTTTTTTGTTGTTTTTTTTTTACTAGCATATGGCAGTGAGAGCTTCAGACAAGTCACAGAGGGCTAAGTCTTGGAGGATTCAATGAGAAAGTTGCCTGAGATGTGCTCAGAATAATTTTACATTTGAGAAGCCAATATTCTTAGTTTCCTAGCATGATTCCATAAGAGTCGTATAACTTCCTTTTCTTTGGCTTTTATTATCCTCTAGATTCTGGAAATCTCTCTGTATGCTGAGAGCAAATGACACTGAAGTGACAACTATAAAACCATGGCAGTCCCAGTTAGTCCTATATTGTGCATTTGCTCTCCCATAGTTTAAAAAAAAATAAAATATCTCGAATGTTATGAGTGCCTCAGGCTTCCAGTGTGATGTGTTGGAGCAAGATTTCTTTAACAGATTGCACAAGTAGTCCAGTCTATACTATCACCCTGTATCATCATGGCATGGAAACATGATGGTCTGGTCAGATACCATGTTAAAATCCCATGAATTTGGTTCTTTATGGTGGATTATTTTTAATGTAGAATTGCAGGACATAAGATGCCAGACCTGTATGTGTTTTCTATAAATCTTAGAGTGTTTTCTACCTCTGCAATATCTGAGCAGAAACCTGGTTTTTGCTCAGTGCAGCAATCCCGCAGGATTAAGTCATACTGTAAATACCAGACAAATTACAATCGGATTAGATGGGCAGTCTGTTCATTTACTGAACACAGCTGCACTCCAGAGCCTTTTCACCACTGATGTCTATTTATAAAATGAACATTTGGTCCTTACTTGTCTTACCATTCATGACCAATAAGGAGCACTACTTCCTAAGGAGCAAGCAATATGCTCCTTGAGAGGCCAAGAAGAAAGCTCTTTGTGGCACAGACCTGCAGGGCAAGATTTATTTTAAATTTATCTGTGAAAAGTCCCTTGAAATGTCTGCATTCAGTTTCAGTCAAGAGGAATGTAGAGAATCTCTTTCTGGAGGTAAGTATGACACAGATTTGCTGAAACTTCCCCCTTGCCACATTAGCCGCAGGGATTCCTATAGGTTCCAAACCTGGTACTTCTGCCTACATCCCTGAGCATAAACCCATCCAATTTAACTAAGTTCACCAAGTAGATGTGGTGTAGCACGGGGTTTAGAGAGGATTTCTGCTCAATTATGAATAAGCAGCATGCTTAATAATGTTAAATGTTTTCTATACTTTGCCATAACCTCCCTACCACTTCACTGAAATTATTTATAAATGGCACATCAGATCCCTCATCATTGTTCAAAATTAGAAGAATCATCTTGCGTTTTAGGTACCAACAACTTCTTCCATCCAGCACACGTATCCAGGGCTTTTGTATTTTTATTACTGTAACCATGCAGTGAAACCCTACTGAATCATGGAGCTAAGACTTCCATGTAGCAGTGTTTATGATTGAAGGCCACAAAAATACCAAAATCAAATGAACTGCTGTAGCAGCCTGTATCCTCAGGTATCCTGCTAGCTCCCTTTTCACCTTTACCTTCTGATTTCAGAGGCATTACTCCTGATTTGCAGAGAGATAAATAAGGATAAAACTTGTGAGGCTGGGGCAGTGGAGTACATAAACCAGGATGAACGCTTTATATGCCAACCCAAACCGCCACCACCAACCTTCTCCGTTCTCGCTCAGCTGCAGAGGTGCAAAGCAGCCAACCTCTGCCCATGGAAACCCAGAAGGGGGTTCTTGAGAGCCCCCTGAGTGTGCCCCAAAGTGACACGACCACACTGCGAGGAGTAATGGAACAGAGCAGTGCACACACCATCAGAAAGGCAGTGCAAAATTCTCTTCTATAGCGGTATTTTAGCCTGGAAACCAGGACATCTTCCTTTATCAGGTATAAACCAGCCCAGTTTATCACATCATATTTAATGTTACCTGCCAACAAGGTATGTTTGTGTAAGTGCCATACGCCCTTACACAAACATAAGATCAGCTGTCCTCCAGAGAGAGCTTTTCTGTTAGGCAGGTGTCAAGAATTCAAAGTCATGAACTGATTTTACTGATGCTGGAGGAGAAGGTGCCCTGAGCCCACTCTGCACTCTGACAGGAGGTGTTATGGCTCCCTTCCACTGTGAGACGTTGCCTTTGGCATCACTGAATGGGAAAGCTTTTGCAATACTGCTGCCAGCTTCTGGTTTCACTCACACCTGTGACTCCTGCTGATTTCATTAGGAGTTTCTGTATTTCACTAATAAGCTTACATTGTGTAAACCCGAACAGAATGGGACAATGGCTTCATGATACAGCGTATGAAAAGTTAATACTGGCTTAAGGTTTTCCTGTTCAACTTTCCCTCTTGCTTTGCTCTGCCTGTGGGTAACGTGTTACAGGTCATGCTTGTTTTCAGATCAAAAAACTACCCAGCCAGTCATACTAGCACAGCTGAAGGAGATACTCTGTGGCACATCAAGGAAGGAGGCAGTGGGATGGAGGGGAATGCTTTAAGCTAGTACCTCTGGTTGCTGTCATATACACCATGATCACTGGCCACATCATGGGGGATTGATGGATCTTTGCCAAAAACCCAAACTGTTTGGTTATTTTGCTACAAACTGCTTGGACAATTACTGTGTCTTTGCATCATCAAGAAAGAAAGGATGTGGCATGGTGGGAAGATCCCAGATCACATGGCACCCTTACAACTGGAAAACTTAAAGAAAACTGAGTCCTTTTACAAGACCAATCCATAAATTATATTTCTGTAGTGCACTATGCAAACTTAAAAATCTTAAAAATCTTAAAATATGAAGACTAAAGCAATTTTAACAATAAGGACTTTTCTTCCTGCTACAAGAAATTCAGATTTCTGAAGTATTTGATTTTTGTAAGTGTTTGATTCAGCACAATATAGTGAAAGACGTTATTATACAAGGAAGCATGAGGAAAAATTACATCAAGAACTTACTTTCTGCAGGTTCCTTAGATCTTCTCCCACTGGAGGACTTCCTCAGGAGACTTCGTCCTGAGGTAAAGAGGCTGGTTAGTTCCTCCAGAGGACTGGTGGGTGTCCGAGAACGGGAACCACTCTGAGATGATGACCCATAGGTGCTGACAGAGGCATTTACCATCTTTCCTCCTTCCTGCAATGTGTTTCTGGCTGTAGAATGAGGCACTGATGGAGAGCTTCTTGAGAGACTTCCTGAATGTACAGAGTCATAAGGTGGAGGTCTTTTGAGGCTTAAGGGGGTAAGAGACCTACCCATACTGACAGGAGAAGGTGAGGCAGAGTGACTTTTAGGGTAACCATGTGGAGACTGTGTTCTGTATAAGGTAGAAGGATGAGGAGGTGAGGAGGTGTGCCCAGGGGTGCTAGTTCCATGAGATACTGTCTGGTCTTTCTCCAGTTTTTGATGGCCTGGTGTATGAGGTGGCAGTGAAGATGGAGAAGCTCCAGCTTGTTGTTTGATGTAAGACACGTTTTCTAAAACGGGAAGCTTTGTGACCTCTAGCGGAGTTAAAGGAGACTCGTCAGAATTTGGGGAACACTGCACTGGTGCTGGTGGGAACACCAGCAGTGGAGGTCTGTGGGAAAGCAGATTTGGAAATGGTGGGGGTATATCACAAAGCAAGCCCTTGGGAGTAGATGGCACTGAAGACTTGGTGAAATCTAGGTCAGGCACTGTGGGAGTAGCACACTGAGAAGAACAAGTGTGATGGTCATATTCACATTTTGAATCTTGGCCTACATCATCAAATATAGGGTATTTCATCTCCTCATAGACTGCTTCGCTTTGGTCATCCTCATCTTTCTTGAAGTCTCTGAGAATATTCCCAACCATTTCAATATAAACAGGCTCTTCTTCCTCTGTGTCTGGAGCAGGACTGCTGACCTGCGATAAAGAGGCATCCCTAGTGAGCGTGGTCTTCATGGGGCCATGCTTTTTGATATACGTTTCATCAAAAGATGTGCTTAATTGAGTGTTCGGATTTCGTTTCGGCTTAGGAGGTGGAATCTTCTTTGTGTATTCATCACTGTGAGGTCTTGGTTTGGCTGACACTGAAAACAGAACAAAATATAAACTCATCAGAAGTTTGTAACACTCTTTGTGAGCCACAGAATCTCTGTTACAGTTTCACAAATCTTCAATGGATTTCCTGGGACTAGCCCGTTGCTGGACTTCTCTGGTATTACCTCAGTAGAACACTATAAAAATAACACCCAATTCAAAACACTCCTAGTCTTGCCCCAGAATACTGTGACATCCAAGTATTAAGTAGCTAGTTAGTACTTCCCTTCCTCCAAGACTTCTGTTCTCTCCCAAACTCTTTAGACATGGGACTTTCCATTTTGAAATATTATGCTTTTCAAATATCACTGTGGGATTTTAAAGACCCAAGGAGTTGCCAAATACATAAAACTGAGTATCCAAATGACCTCCTTATGGCTGCAAAAGAACAGTCAAGATCCTGAACATTCGTAAGGGAATGACAGTGATGTAACTCTGCAGTGACACAGTGATGAATCAAGACCTTTTTATTTATAGTAACTTCTTGCATAAAGCACAGCAGTTCTCTCAGTACTGACCGGGAAAGAAAGCACTCACATACAAATACTGTAAAATCTCCTGTTGGGATAACCCTAATCATTTACCTGGACTCTATCCTTTGAATTCACAAGACTTCAATGAAGTCAAGGGAGAACAAATCATCTTGCAGATCCAGATCCTTCCCAAACAGTTTACTTCTAGGAACAATAGAAGTATTTTGTTTTTGAAATTTTGTCAATTTTTTTCTTTGAAATTATAAATCCAAACATCGTGATGAAATCTATTTGAAATGAGAGGTCAAGGGCTTCTTAGAAACTACGCCTTATGAATTAAACAGTAATGAAAGTAATGGAAATTGTATTTTGTTCACTTTGCATGAATAGTTGAGAAAACACCTCATTAAATGTTTGGGTGAAGTCAGTTTTTATTCTAAGCAGACTCGACAAACATTCAGAAACAATGTTTAGCGCATACACTAAATCTAACTTCTATTCCTACAGGGTAAATAGTTCTCGGCATTGAAAGCTTTGATACCTCACTGTTAAGTTTCCCAATTTAAAAAAAAATCCTAAACTACAGGCCAGTTGAGAAGGGCAGCTTTCCCGTCCAACCAAACTTCATTGCTCGTTGCCATTCCCTGTACAGACCTGCCACTGCAAACTCAGGGCTCAGACACATTTCTGGACATCTTCTGCTGACCCATCAGGAAACAGCCAGCATGTTTCCAACCTGAAACCAAGCAGGCAGTGCTCATGGAGTTAAAACCCCTCTTTTAGAAACGGCCTCAACCATATTACTGAAGCCAGGATGGAGGCACTTCTCTGCCAGCTGAAAAGACAGTATTTTCACAGTCTGCAAGGACACCGGCTCTGGGCCAGAAGATGCCTGCATTACAGCATCAGAGGAGGATGCAAACACAGTGCTACCCCTTTCCCACACTTCTGCTTTGTTCTGCTAAATAACCTTTCTTCCCTTCTTACAGGGAACAGTAAAAGGCAGATGTTAAGAAATATTCCAGTTTTGTTCAAGAAAAATGAGTGTGTGCGCACACAGATATGAAGCAAAGAGACCAGTCTTCACTCATGGCATCTGTTTAAGCCCAAAGTGCCACAAAGCAAAAAGAAAAAGAAATCTTGCCAGAAAGAATGCAAACCCACAAAACCTAAAAAAATTACATTATGCTTTCATGATGGTTCCAATTACTATGTTCCACTTTGCAGCAGGCTAGGGACATGCAAAAGCTGCCACAGACGAGAGTATTTGGTAGCTTGATAGTTTTTCAGTGTGTGGATATATCCTAATGCACTTTAAATTTGTCTTTTTAATTAACCCAAATTAATTTTCTTGAATGTATTAGGATAGACTTTGGGGAATGAGATGTAGGCTACCAGAATCATTTGGGCTTTGCAGAAAATATTATGCCTGATGTATTTGACAACACTAGCAGATTTCTCTTGCCATGCTACCAGCTGCATCACCATTTCCTTTCCTTCAGTCTGTTATTTGTATTATTATGGTTGTATAGATTCTAGTGACATAAACTTGATCTCAGTCCTTTCTCCCCACCTCTGTTAATCTGGTTTACAACCCTGGCAAAAGCAATCTTCTTCAGTTTGGTGTCATTAAAATGAAGAGACAGTCAATGAGACCGGCACAAACTGCCTGAACACGCTGCCCAGGGCCTGAACTCTACTTCAGACCAGCTAAAGGATCACAGACTTTGCTGCATTTTGAAATTGTGTATTTTGTACACAGAGGCTTCTCACAGTCCTCCGTTCCCTGTGCATCATGCTACCCTCCTCACTGCACGCCTGAGACACAGAGGTTTCGTGCTCCTCTGCCTTCCTCAGACCCATGTTCCCTATGCTCTTCTATGTCTCCTGTGCCACGGGTGTGACCTTGGCAACGTGCTCTGTTTCACAGCCACATGCCCACTCTGCCATCTCTTTACCTGGAGGGATGTCACTGATGGACAAAATAATCAAAAGAAGCTCTTGTGCTGAAGGTCACTGAAGGTTAGTCTTAGCTGATACTTTTACCTAAAAACAGCCAAAAATTAGTTAGGTACTCTGTTTTCAAACAAATTGCTAGAAATAGCATATTTTGCCTCTTCCCTGCTTCCGTTTTCACAGCTTTTATCCAACTGATGACATTCTGCCATATGATCTAGACCTGTTCTTAGGTGGTGGGGTTTGCATATACAACATTCACAAGTTATTATATTGCACATAAGAAAAGGAGAAATGTCATGAAAAATGACTGACATTTTGCCATCTAGTCTTGTAGAATATTTTTGCATGGGTTGAAATGAAGTGCTGCAGTGACACACACAGCATCCTCATCTGCCATCGCATGGTAAGCAGCATTAGCCTAAAATATCTTGATGACATTACCACCAAAAAGGTCAGATGACCCAGTTTTGCTGTATGATACACAGGGTAAAATGTGGCAAGGTGAAAGATTTACTGTGCTTTTTCTAATAAAAGCATTTTTTTTCCTCTGCCGCAGTTTATTTTATGAAAGCATTTGTTTTCTGAAGTGGTTTGTTACTGAGATCTTTTTCTCTCCTTGAAAAACTGGACTTTTCAAAGTAAAATTTCAAACTAAATGCTTTAAATATTTCACAAACCTTATAAATGTATAGAGTTACCTCCTACATGCTACACAGAGCAGGAATATTTGTTGCTGTAAGACTTCCTAGAGAAAATACACAGGTAAATGGATAGGGTAAAAGGCAAAGGAATCTTTTTATCGTGACTGGGAACAGAGGAACTGCACAACACCTGCTGGGAACTCCCCTCAGCTGCAATGGGGCACTCAGGAGCAAACTGAATTAGCTTTAAGAAGGCTATGATGCATGACACTCACCATGTTTATTTAACAAAGATCCACTCTGAAACACAGCTCCACAGCAAAGGTTGAACTCTACGTCACACCAGATAACAGAATATGGATCATGAACTACTGTTCCAGCCCAGAATAACAGATAAAACCCCAGGAATCCTGCCACTGAACAGAGCTGTGCAGCCAATGAAAGAAGCAGGGAGTATTTGTACAGTTCTTGTGTTACCAACATTTGGCAGGGATAAATGTGCATGAGTGCAGATGCCCTGGCAAGATCCCAAAGCCAATGGAAGGAGATTATTTGGCAAACTCAGGAGAGGAACAGGCAAGATTGCTTTAAGTACTTGACGTTTATCAGGCAGAAGAAGCGTTCAGTGCCTGCTGGGAACATAAACTCCTATGAAAAGCAAACCTTGCTGACATATTGGTGACACACATACTCCGTGTTGTCTGCTCTAAACATGGAGTAATTAAGTGCTTTTCAACATGGATTATTATGTCCTCAGTGCAATTGTCGGCCATAACTTGCCTTGTGACTCTGCCACTTGTACTTCAGAGCACACGGGGCACGATCCAAAGCCAAATGGAAGAAAAGAAAGTGAAGACTATCTCTATCCCTGCCAGGTACATAGTCCTTTAACCAGCCATGCCACATGGCACCACAAAGCTCTGATGAGTTTTTCTACTACAGAGATAAGCAAATGCAACAGAATGCCAGGTCTGCGAGGAGCTCGAGCAGACCAGAGGAGACCAGGAGAAGACAGGTCTGCAACTAGTACATGGTCCTCTGCCCTCACTCATGGGAGCTGCCCCGACTGTGGAAGCTTGGGACATGATGTCAGCCTCTCTGTTTTTGCATCAGAACCACCCAAACCACCACAGCTGATAAACCAGAGGCACAATGATCCTTGCAAACAAAACTGGACTTCATCGGGTTTACACTGCTTGGCCAGGAACTTGCCGTGTTTAATAGCGTCCTACTACCAAGCAATTATCTGGCTCTAATAGACTGCAAATGAAATCAAACACGCAGCCTGCAATCACTTCAGATCTCATCCAGAAGCAAGAAGCACAGTGCTTAAAATAGCCTTATGGAAGCCCTACTGAATAAGCAGAATGTGACATTTTTGAAATGAGATATTTGTAGCGCAAAGGTTAGGCATAGCTTTCAGACCTGCCCCGGTATTCTGCCTTTCATAGTTAATTTTGGAAATACAGAACGCTTCTTGTCATCTTTTCCTTCTGAAGCACTTTTTTTATCCTTTGAGGAGAGACTGAAATATGAAAATGTGTTATCACATTGTTTTTTATTATTTTCTCACTGTATAAAGAATAAGTGAAAATGTCTAAAAACTAAAATGAATTTTGTCACTTTCTGTTGTCCTTTGGGTGTTTACCAGCTTCTGCAGTTCAGAGACCAAGCTGATTTACTGTACTGCTTACTGTACCAAACAGAATAAAAATACATGTAACAGGAAAATACCTCCCTTTCAATTTCTACAAGAGGCTTATAGCATTCAATTTCTTTCTAAATGAAAGAATAATTTGTGACCTAAAATATTTTAAAGTCTTAACAATGTTACTTTAAATTCAGAAAGAATTAGTCTTGCTGTATTTTGAGGTGTAACCTCTACCAAAAAACCCCTCCAGGAGTGAAAGGAAATAGAATTTTTTTAATTAAACCCTGAACTTGCTGGATACTGAATCAAAGATATACAGATTCTGATTTACAGCACATAAATCAACAGAGAAAACCCAGCTCTAGGGTAGGACAGAACCTAAAGATATGTATAAGTTCAAGAGTATGAGTAACCCCACTGGCTTTAACGAAATGAACTGCTTGTTCAAGGTTGCGCATCATCTTCAGTGCATTTGTGCACCAGTGCTTATGCTGGGTTAGATTTCATTATCTCTGTAGATGAAGTCTGAATAATCCTAGTTAGTCTGAATTTTAAAAGGCACAGTCCTCTGAACTGTGCAAAATATTGGCACTCGGGAGACCTCAGTTTAATTCATTTCTTTGTCACAGGCCACAGGGCCCTGCCTGCCATTTCACCTCCTTTTTTTTGGCTACTTTTCGCCATGTATCGTTTGCAAGGGAAAGAACATGGAAGGAAAAAAGAACCATTTGAATCATTCAAACAGCCTTGCAAGCCACAGGTGGGTTCTGCGCAATGATTTCATGCAGTACATGTTTGTTCCCTCTCCTGAATCTGTTAGCTCTACTGGAAATTATTTGGGCATTTAAAGAGGAGAAAACTGTACTGAAAATGAAAGGACTAAAAGTGAGCGTCATAACACTGATGTGCTACACGGATGTCTGTGATTAAGGAAACTTCTTCAAAAGTATCTAGGTCCCTTTATTTTGGCTACAACTTCTTTCAGCTTTGAAAACAATCATTTTAAAAGTGGTGGAAACCTAGTGGGTTCAGTAGTGATGTTCCAGAATTAAACACCAATATAACAGAGAGCAAAATTGGGCCTTGCAGTTAAATTCAGTTCTGCATCAATCCAACAACACAACTTCTGCAACTGACCTGCACTCTGGCTGAAGACGTGCTGCTGCCAGGTTCAGTTTAGGACTGTGTATCTGGGCCACAAATCAAATTCTCAGCCCCAGCCACACAGCTCACGTGCTGTACATGCCAAGGTATCCACACCCGCCTGGATTCAGAGCAGGGAGCTGCTGCACTAACGGCCCAGCCACCAGAACATCCTCCCGGCACCGCACGGGCTGCAGGTCCTTCCCTCTCCATCATCAAGGTGAGTGTAGAGATCCCAGGACATTTCAAAAGCTCTGGAGTATCAGCATGCTGGAGAGAGTTCCCCCCAAAACTGCTACGCTCCAGGGCAGACTGACTTCCAGGTTTTCTCCTCCATAGCCTTCCACTTCTCTGTGCATCCGCCTGACACGCTGAGCTCTGCTTATTACCCTTTCCCACAGTGAAAAGGTCTCCAAAAGCTTCCTGAAAATTATGAAGTGACTAAGTCTCCTTCTGAATGCCTGGCCTCATGCTTTCATATATTTTGAACTTCACATCCAAGTTCTTTCAAAGAATGAGTAATTGCCCCTGATTTTTCCAGGTAACATTGAATAGGCAAAGAGAAAAAAAAAAAAAAGAAAAGAGAGTTTTTGAGAAATAGTTAAAAATTATTGACAATCAAGCTTTTCTGTACTATTCACTGAAGCTAAAAGTTACTACAGTCAGCACAGCCCTGGAAAAGCAGAAAAAGCAGGACTTTGGATATGTAAGAAAAGAAAAGTCAATTTGAATCATCTTCCTTTTTCAGGAAAACTGATGAACTGAGTGCAAACAGAGGCAAAAAAAATATAAAAATCTCATAGTAACTTCTTTCAGGTTGCAGTGATTTCTGAGTATCCATTTAAAAAATATCCTTGAACTAATATTCCCAGGCACAAGTGGCCAGGATGAATGGCATTTCATGGGTGCCAGTTACAACAGTTCCAGTGGAAGCAGGTTCTGAGGCGGAAGAGGTGGGAGGATTACTGGGGAAGTGGGAATCTGACTAAAGGCTGCTCACACTGCCCACACATGCAGTAGTATTGCTGCCGAAGTGCTGGTTTGTTCTGTTTCAGAGCCTGCAGTCTGCGTATGCGAAACAGACCTTGCAGCCAGTGCAGCAGCAACACTAGAAAATTCTATAACTGTATGGAATCTGAAGGAATTCTAGATACAGAAAGCCAATTGGTATGGGAATTCATCAGCCGCATCGCTAGATGAATTACATGAAGAGTGTAATGTAAGCAGAACCACTGAACCATGCCTGCAGAGAAATGAATTCACACAGTGTATGTTCTTGTTGGTTGGTGGCTGTAGTGATCTGCTGCAGGAACACACACTGACCTGGGGCACCGAAGAGTTAAACACGGTCACAAGAGAGCACGGACAAGCAGCCACAGACTGGCAATGTGAGTAAAGCCCTTCAGTTTTAAAGCAGCATTAATGGTATCTTGACTGTCACCTTGGAGATGAAACCCGAACAGCTTTCGCCGTTTTACTGTAAATTAACTGTTATCACTCTATTCTTACAGCTACCCACAAACTGACTGCATTTCACACTGAGAACCATGGGTGACATCAGCCCCCGCCGCCTCCCACCCAGCATCTTTGTTGTGCTGCAGGTATTAGAGCCCAGCTCTCCTAGAGCTGTGATTCTGCGCTTGCTGCCCCCTCTCCCTCTGCAGCTCCACAGCTCCCATTCCCCCAGCATCCTGCAGGAGACGGCGAGGCTCTCCATTTCCTCCGATTGCCTCTCTACAGCCTGTGCTGCATGACAACTGCAAGGGCAGCAGCATTTCTGTTGCCTTGCTGAAAGAAAACACCTCTCTGCTGCTCAGAAAGGCATGCTGCTGGGTATGGATGAAGAGCGAAGTTCCACCAACATGTGCCTTAGACAGCTGTGTCACATGGGCTTGGTACACAGTGGACACTCCTGTTATACCAGGGCTGAGCTGCTTATTCATGTACTATCTGCTGCCCACAGGGCACTGAAGGCTCCTGTGGAATCATCTGGCAATGTTCATGTAAACAAAGGCAACCCAATACTGCTGAATGCAACTCCTGGCTGCACAGGAACAACACTGCTATTGATTACTAGCTGTTGTGGCTGAGGGAGATCACGTGGGAAAGGATTTGCTGGATTTTCATTAAATTCTTGGAGAGGGTATGATACAGAGGTTTTCTGACCCATTCTGACATTAAATGAAAGTGATCTCTGCAGGAGTTCCTGGCTTTGGGTGATTTCTAAATCCAGTAGCTGCACCCAAACAGTGTACTCTGAAATGATTTCCAGGGAAAATAGGAAGGACAGAAATCAAGCTAGAGAGAGAGCAAATGCTTAATGAAACAATAAGTTTAGCTCACCTACTTCATTTATCTAGAGAAATAGCCTGTATTTGATCACTTGATTTAATTGTTGCTTTGGTTCACAAGCATCCTGGCCAGAACACTAGAGGTGACTTGAATAATTTGTCCAGAGATATGCGACCCTTCATTTTTCAGATCCACAGCAATGCCTGTCTTCTACTTACAGATACAATAAGTAGGTCAAATCCATTATTTGCTTACATAAGTAGCAATCTGTTTGCCGAGCTTCTAAAATAATTGCAGCCCATTAAATCAGGCTGGCAGACCTGCCGAGGTGATGCTGTGCATAACACTGACCTCTTGGGGACTGCGATATGACGTGTCCCGCTGTTCCACAGGGAAGGCAGCCCCACACACGCTGCTGCACCTCCTCAGCATCTCCCACCAGCGACAAGGAACCCACAGATTTCAGTAACCTCCTCGCCCCCAGAAAGGCTGCAGACTTTGTGCAATTCTTTTCCTTGAGGCTGTTGGATAAAAAGCCCCTGGCTGCTCCAAATGACACATCCGTCAGGCCATTCCACCACGGCACTCACATGTCAAAACAAAACACAAGGTTGATCGCAGGCGTCAAACGATTCACCCCAGCAGAAGCACCGAGAAAGCAAATGAGCCCCAACGGACAAGAGTTCATCTAAAGGGACATTCTTGCCTCTACCAACAGGACACAAGGTGATCCTGCAGAAGCAGCTCCCGCAGGTTGTCACTGAGCATCTTCTGGGTGAATATGATGGTAGCTGAAGTGGACAGAGCATTGTCAGCACAGCTCACGGGCAGGAGCACTGCCTGGGGATGTAACACCTCCGCGGTCAGAGGCTGAGCGTCACTGAAATACTCGTTGTAATCGCTCTAGGAAAACAGCCTCACAGTTATTCATTTTACTTCCATCTCCATAGGGGTGACTCCTCTCTCCTCCTCAACTCTAAATAAAGTGTTGACAAAATTAAAGACAAGCCACATGTTATGAGCTGCCTCCTACTCAGTGCTTCTCTGAGTGCCTGGCATCTATCGCTCCATCTTGCATTCCCTTGCAGAGTGGTCGAATGAAGCTAGTAGAGACTGCAATACTGTTCATACATAGGGGTCATGCAGCTGGGCCTAATCACCATAAATTCACCTGGTAGGGCTGCAGTGTACAGCACCATTTTGACAGCGTTGTACGCAGTTCTAGACAAGCTTTGGGAGAGCTCTCTCCTGTTTCAAATGCCAGGCTTAACCTCATTGTGCCACTTGAGAAATGAGACGGAGCATGAAAAGACAAAGATGGAGCACAAAAAGGAACAGAGGAATTGCTGCCAGAAGCTGTTCCTACCTCACCCACGACTGCAGAATATGTTCAGTTCAACTGACAGGCAGTACTAGTGGGAACAAGAAAGAGACTTGATTAAAAAGTAAGACCCTGCAAAAAGAGGGCAAAAAAGACCAAGAAACAGAAGATGGAAAAATGAGGAAAAGTGGAGCTCTTCAGCAAAAATGTTTAGAAAGCTGACATAAATGAAAGGCAATTAACGCAGGGCCAGTATCACAACACTAGAAGATCCTAGCCAATATCTAAGGGAAGGAGTGGGCATCAACTGCCAGAGCATGACTGGAGAAAGAGAGAACCCAAAAGCTCTTTACATGAATGAACTGTGTTATTCTCTCCCCTTGTCCCTCCCACACTGCAGAGAGCACAAACACAGCAGTCCCCTCTTCTTCCCCTTCTTCTCCTTCCCCTCCATTTTTTCTCTTCTCCTTCCCACTTACTTACTATGTGGACTCATCCAACCTTACAGCACAGCCCCTAAGCCAGCCCTAATGGTTCAACCAAGTGCAGAACACAGTGGCATGGCTGTAGAGACAAGACCATGCTGGTTTTGCCGCTGAAAAGACAGTGTCTGCTGAAACAGTTATACCAGTCAGCTTTCTCCGATGACATATCTTACTTTCCTTTGCCAAGCACCTTTCCATTGTGAAAAATGTCCTTTTTTATCCTACCTTGCAGCTACGGAAGTTCTCCATGAAGACTGAAGTAGCATCTACTCCTACTGTCACTAGGACACAGGAACACACCTGGTCTTTGAGCAGTTGCACCACCACAGGAAACCCAGAAGCTACTGCTATAACCCCGTGTTTACAGCCTGCTTCGTTCTGCTGCTGCTCAGAGCAAAGCTCTTTGCAGGAATTCATCCATATCACTGAGGCACAGCCTCTGGCAGAGGACAGCACAGAACAGCCTAAGCTCTGAGGAGGGTTGTTACCTACCCTCTCCTGGGACAGCCTGTGCATTCAGCATTATACAGAGCTGGACCACAGTCGCAACGCAGATTTTGTCACGCACTGCAGCATCAGTGATACCAACAAGAGGCTGGGAAAGGGAACCTGAACACTTCTTACGCTCAGAAGCTGCCTGAAGTCCTCACTTCCACAGTGGCTGCCCTGAGTTCACAAACGAAACCTTGCCAGATGTGTGGAATTTCACATTATGCAAGGACAGCCTTTTTCGTGTATCCCCTTCTTTGCTCAAAAGCCTCTTTCTACTGTGCTGTTCACAAAAGCACTCACACGTCCCATTAGCCCAAGTTTTGACTGTGAGCAGAAATACTCTAGTCATAAGTTGACCTCACAAAACAAAGCCTTCATTACTCTCTGTTTTACAAAGGAGGAATCTGGGATACTGAGAACCAAGTTAAATGCTCAAGGTCATCCGAACCAGCGGCAGAGCCATGAAGAGCCCTATTCTTCCACTTACACCACTGGGAGATGGTTAGTACTATTTGCAGAAGTCTCTATTTGGCATAACATTTACTCACAGGCAAGCATGTATTTGCAGGCCTGGAATCTTAAGGCAATTGGTCACTGCAGATATTTATACACAACCAATATAAAAATTATCTTATCTTTAACAGAAAATAACAAATAAATCAGAATCATAGAATACCTTGAGCTTCCATGCTTTTTTTTTTGGCAAATTCTATTCTATTGTCGTAAGCAAAAACCTAACCCCATTAGAACTTTCCTTATTGAGGAGATTCGTGGCATCATCACATTGATTCTAAGGCAAGATTTGTAGCCAAGCCATCCTTCAGTTTTCTACCAAGAGTAAATGGGAGACAGCTCCCTTTCCAGTCATGCATGGAAAATTCCAGGAATCTTCTTGATCCCATAAAGTGCTCTTAGGGCCAGCAACCCAAAGGTTATACTGCTCCCAATACAGAGTTGAGTTTTTCTAGGCATGTTTATGCTCAGAGTCCTGTACTTGCAATACTGGTTTTGTTATACTACCAAGTGTAAGAGGAACTACAATTATTCAGTCATTACACGCAAGCTTGTTGTGAATTTGAAGGCAAAGTATTACCCATTCATTTCTCAGAGAAATGATGGAATTTATGGCAAACACACCACTGCATTGGGGATGGATATTAAGATATGCCTCCTGATGACGTCAAGGACATCATGCTCCAACTTTTTACTTCCCACAGTTAAGCCTCCTCCCACCCTGAAGGAGAAGTGAGCTGCAAATCACTCTGGGCTTTGGGCTCTGTGCTTGTTTGACATGCCAGCAATTCCAAGTTATGCCCACTAAAATTAGCGTTTTCAACTCGTGCATCTATGAAAAGCCCAAGCTGGTACACTGTGACCTCCAGGCAAGTCGATGGCACTGGAAAAGGGAAGCTGTGCTCTGTTGAGCTGTCACTGCTGGGCACATTACCCCAACACAGCACTGCTCGCACACGTACAAATTGAGGAGCATGAAGTGCCAAACACAGTTGTAGCATGTCGGGCATATGTTGCTTGATGTCACCCAGCATTAAGCCAAGTGGAAGAGATGAAAGCAGCAAACCAGTGCATCAACCAAGCCCATTATATTCAAACAGTCATGAGAAAGAAATTGGGTGAAAGAGAGAACCATGACAGGATCTCACCTGGAGCCAGACAAAAATCTCTCGGGATGTGATTCTGCTAAGTACTGTGTGTTCCCAGTAAAGCCAACATGAGTCTGAGGTTCTTCCCTCCCAGTATCAACCTCATGGCAGGAAATGCTTTGAGAGCTTGAGTCATGCTTCACTCCATAAGGATTTGTCTCAATAAGAACTGAATTTGGGCACCAGTCAAAAATAAGGTAAGAAGAAGAGGTGGAAATCCAACATATTTGCTGTGGAATAAAAAGTATAGCTGTTTTGTGTTTTCTCCTTTAATTCCAAATGAGTTTTGCTAGACATCTTTAGTATCACAAACCAGTTCTGAGATTAAACAGGGACTTTATTCAAACCCTTTTTCATTTGTCCACAATGTTTCTAACAGGCAATGCCAAAGACAGTATGGAAAACGGAAGTGTAGTATGAGTATTCCAAAACTGCTATTTTTGTAGTGTCGTGGGCATTTCGTTTTACTTAACAAATTCTGAAGGGCTCTCATAATAAGGCAACAGAATTACCTGGATTTCTCCTCCCCTCCTCTCCTGGCCCTGACTTCAGAGCCATTTGGTGATGTAAAATAATGCAAGAACCTAGTGTTTTCAGCTCACAGGTGGAAATACTGAGAAGGCCCAGTATTATTGTTCCCTGAGATATAAACAAAGTAATAAATGAAATATAGTCACAAATATGGTGACTTACATTTCTTTCTAACAATATTTCAGGCATGACATACAGTGAGCTGACGATAATGAATGTATTTATTGACACTATAACCTTCCAGTTACACAGGGGCTCTGTCCATCAAAGTTGTAAATTAAGCATGCACTGGACAAGAGCACCCCCATGACAGCCTTCTGCAGAGACTCCCTCTTCATTATGGTCCTTCTGGTGAAGACTATTGATTCAGACACCTCAAGAACACAGCTGAAATACTTCCAGGGCTGGGATGGCTCTAAAAGCAGCCTAGTGACTTTCATAGGATGTGAAACCTTTGCTAATACTCTCTCCTAGATCCCAGGTGGCTGCATGAATCGGTGGCTCGGGTTTCCTTGCCTTGCTGGTGTGTCCATGAGCTACAAAGACTCAACACACAGTCAGCAGACTCCATGGTGGCAGCACCCTGGACAAAGTCTCCTACTGGGCATGTTGGCATTATACTCAACAGTGTTTTGAGGCCCTATATGGTTTGCTAATTCCAGGGCAGAATGGTGTGAATTCAAAGTGCAGTTTGGGCCTGGGGCCACAATCAGGCTTATAAACTCTCCTGAGCCCTGGAGCACTGGAGTACACAGTGCAGAAAACCCCACATGCTCAGCAGGAATCACAAGCATTCTGCAAGGGCTTACTAGCCTCAGTTAAGGGAAGGCAGCTTCCTCCTTTACCAACTGCATTTGCAGTCAACCTGGAAAATCAGCACAACACTCCCTGAACTCATATTATTAAGGCTGTTCCATTATCAAGAATATCACAGCTTCCATCACCCTTGAGAACACAGAGATAGCTGTACTGCAGGGGGGCTTCACATTTAATTTTGTGCTTTTTTTCCACAGGTGCAGTGTCTCTCAGTAAATGAGCAGCATCCTAATGTGAAAAGAGAGGTGAGGAATACATAAAGCAACTTTGTTAAATTAAAAAGAGGGGAAAAAAAGGACTCTAAGTATACAGGATAGACCAGCACAACATCACTAAAGTACCAACTGCCAAGTCTTAGGCACAATGCAATTCCCAAGTGGGTAACTTGGTTTTCATGTCTTTTACCACTGCATGGTCTATTTTCTATTCAATGCTTGCAACTTCCATTAACGTTAATGAGTATGCATATGTGCCTTGAGGGTAAGAAAATACTCCCTCTGAGGCTTCAAAACTTGTTTATAAATCCCTCCAAAAATCACATTGTGTTCATTGTTCTGCGCAGAAAGCTATTATAACAGCTATAAGAACTGCTGCTTTCATTCCTTCCTTCCTTCCCCCTTGCCCTCCCTTATCTGAGGGCCCAGAAAACAGACCTGAAAAGATGAAGGGCTGGAGGAGGTGGCACACAGAGGAAAGTAACCCAGCTCTGGGAGCTGCAATCTGAAAACCAACTTGAGGCAGGGAGGGGCAAACTGAAATCTCAGCAAAAGCAAAGAGAACCAAACCCCCCGACACTGAAAAAGTACCACCACTCCACCCAAAAGCAAAGCTTTTGAAAATCTCTAAGCTCTGAAATGCTGGCAAAGAGAAAAAAATCTTTGCCTTGTCCTTCCTGCTAGGTCAGTGGGAACAAGATGCTTCAGCAACTGAAGGGCCCAGACACAGAGCAGAGGCACTGCCGGGCAGCGTCCCACCGCCAAGCCAGGCCAGGGCTGCCCTCCAGCCTCTCCACCACCGTGGCAGCAAGGAGGCTGCTGAGATGCAGGGCTGAACCAAGGGAAAGGAGCCCTTGGTTTCTAGTAGACTAGTGATGTTGAAGACACCATATCCATACTTGTGCCACTTGGACATGCAGGGCAGTTCTCTGGAATCAGGTATGGCAGTTAAAAGCCAACTCTACCTCACTCTACTGACAACCTGGCGTGTGTCTTCTGACTCTAGATTTGACTTTTCCCTCCATCACTGCCAGCTGCTTTCTCCCAATGTGTACAGTTTTGACTTAAGCCCTCAGAAGCCTTGCAGTCTGCAAGAGACACATTACTGTGTTCAAAAAATAGTGGCTAATGCAGCACTGAGATCAGGAGTTGGATTAAGGTATGTGGAGGAAAACAGACACCGCTTCACATGTGGCTGAATATCAGCTTGCATTATACCTATAGAGCTAACACGAACACTAGCTTTCCATGTGTCAAAAAGCTGTGCTTAAAATACAGAGCAGGCTGTAGGAAAGAGGAAAATGAGCTAAAAACCATACAGTGCACAACATGCGAGCACTCAGGCCTCTTGGGAACCACGACACGTGGGGGGTCCAGCTGAGCAAATGCCCAGTGAGGATGTCTAAGAGGCCGGACCTCAGGAGGATGCACAATCTGTCCTGCCACAGACACGCAGTCTGATCATCCCCTCTTCTCAGACCCACAGCCCGCCGTGGCAGCAGCATGGCAGGTCATAGTGATGCCTGGCCCTTGCTGAGAGAGCAGGCATTGGCAGAACCATCTGCATGAGACTGGTACTCGCTGTGCTGGGCTCTGACAGACTTGCCCACAGGGCGCTTCTGCCCAGGTCTGCCCACCTCACCCCCCTGCCGCAGCTCCTCACCTTCAGCAGGGTGGTGTAGCAGCACCCGTGGCTCAAAGGTGAGCCCCTAAAACATTGCATTGTGCTACACCAGCAGTGGGTTGTCACATCTGGCCAAGCAAACAGCTCAGAAGAAGTATCATCTTAGGTGGCCCACAGCTGTACCCACCAGAACTCATCTGTCAGTCCGTTTAGACTTGTTAGGTCTGAGTAGGGCTCATTAGTGGTATTTCTTCCTTTTGTAGGTATGGATGAAAATACGCAGGAATAAGGTCTGGCTATAAGGAAGGACATTACATGGTTACTGCAGAGGACACCGTTTCACAGTTTAGGTTAAATACCTAATTAGCTAAGGTATGAAATAAAAGGAAAGCAGCAGCATGCAAATCAGCAAGTGCTAAAATCCCTTTAGTCCAAATTCTGTTTAATGAGAGTAGCAAAAGTTCAAGTTTACAATGCAGTCATCCGTCTAGCTGACAAAAACCTAGATTTACGAGGAGACCAGCTGGACTGCAACCCCAGTTACAGTTACTGTAATTGCTTTTCTCCAGGGGAAAAATTGTCTTCCAAGCTGCCCACCTTTAGAGCTTACTGAGCAACAGGGAGAGGCTTGTGCTGCATGGGCTTAGAGAGCAGCAAGAAGGGTTATCTTCTCCCAGACATGACACTCAGAAAGAAAACAGTAAACAAACTGGGTGGGTTTGAGAGGGGCGAAGCCCTGCAAGCATTTTCACATATCACACCTAAACTTCCCGTAGCCTCTGGCAGGAGCAGAATTACAACCATGAACAGCATTTTGAAAATGCTGCTCTGAGTTTCAGTTTGCATTTGGGTGCACGTGTTTGTGTGTACACGCAGGCACACACAACTTGCATCTTGGGTATACATAAATGTGTATATTATGTACACATAACTTGCATTATATTATGTATATTTTATGTACATGCATTTATATAATAGAGTTGCCATCCAGACTGCTAAACAGAATTTTAACAAAAAGGTAACTTTTAAAAATGCAATTCACTGATGCCTCTTCCTTTATGTCTGCACTGCAGTAGATCTGTACACCTTTCCTGTGGACCTGCAGTGATTATATCAAAACCCACCGCTTGAGGCTGGTTAACTTCACCAATTATACTGTTTTATTAATTCCTTTTTCTGTAATATTGAGCACCGAAAGCACATCAATTAATTAAACTCCTACATTTTCTCAATAAAGAGCCTCTCCGGATCAAGATTAGATACGCCTCCCATGCTGAACTGTTATTTAAAATTACCCTTTTTGGTTCACTCCTCACTCCCAGTGTGGGATGTATGGGGAACAGCTACATTTGTTTGCTGTTCCTATCAGAGTTCGAAAACTCTGCAGGAAGACATCCCACGTTTCTAAAAACAACTTTCTAGAAATCTGTCATGGAGAAGAAATGCATTGGGTTGAAGGCGTTCAGTGGGTGCATATGAGAGGTAGCCAGAAGAGTGAAAAAGGAATATTCAAACACAAGAAGGGACATGAAAATGTGGAAACACAGCAACAAAATTGAAGTCAAGTCAAGGAGAATGAAGCCTTCAGTCTGGAGAGTGCTCTTTCAGGCAGAGTTCAAGGTAGACAGGGATAAAACAGAAACAGGGGTGTTATCAGACTGCTGCACAATGAGGCAGGGTTAATACATGTCATCATGACTTAAAAGAAGATTCTCACACTCCCACAAATTTGGAAGTAAGAGCACTTGCAGGAAAAGTGAACAGAGCCAGTGTGGCTGCTGCTGGTGCCATTTGTGCTTTGAAGAAAAAGGTCTTTTAAGACTATAATCAAATTCCTCCAGCCACTTAGTCCTGCACTACAATCAGACTCATATTCAAACCATAATCTAATGTTACACTGGTTGTTACAATGAGATAGATTCAATATTTTGACTTTATTATTATCAGGGAAAAAAAAAAGAATAAAAGTTACCATAAGTCAATTCTTTTGTTTGCATAAACTGGATGGTTATCAACAAGCAAAAAGTAAACACGTTTAATAAAAACAAGTGGTGAGGCTGCCCCTGGTTGCCTAGGAAATGTACCCAGTTCCTTCTCAAATTAGCCACTGGGTCAAACAATACACATTATACTCTGAATTATTCTGCATTGCCATAAAGAAAATGAGCTGGCAACAATTTTGCGACAACTCCTTTGTAAAGATTCCACAACAGTTGATGGAGAAACAATAGGGGTTTTTTCATCTTTGTTTTTCATAGTTCCTGGAAAAAGCTGTAGCCGTTCAGCCTACAAACACCACAAGTACACATAAACATGGGAGATGTGCATATACAAATATTTGGGTACAATATGGACAACAGTGACTGAAAGTTAGACCTGAATGTTCCTGGATTTGAGCTCCCAAAGACCTCCCCAGAGAACATTAATACTGCATCCTATGGACTATCTCACCTGAAATTGGGAAGGTTTAGTGGTACGTTTTCTTGAATTCAGTGACTGCTACTAGAATGAGAACTACGAGGTATGGAAAAACTTAACCACTGGCACATAAAAACCAGAGTGACAGAACCAGAGCTTCACAGGTTCCTTTGAGCTAAGCATAATTTCAGATACTAAATTTGCTGGGAATTAATTGAGGAGCAAGAGTAGTAATTTCATTTCCTTGCATAAAGCTGGTTTAATATTTGTATCAAATCAATACTGCAGGTCATGAACGTTGACTTTCACTTGATACTGCTCATCTTTAGATGCTCTCATCAACATATGACCACAATTTTTATATAAGTATTCCTATGCTAGCCAAATGATGACTGTGAAAATTCTTTCATCAAAACAAACATGTTAGCTGGGAGTGCACAAGTGGTAACGAAGCCTCTCCTGGTGACGGCAAAGCATTTTAGAAATCCAGCCTGTTCATCCAAACACCATATTGTACACCCTTGAGCATATATCAGACTTTAAATTGCATTGCTTACTTCAAAAAAAAAAAAAACACCCTAGAATCTGATGTTAGTTTTCATGTATGGAACTCTTTGCTAAAACACCTCTAAGTCTGACACATACAAACCCAAACACATACAAACAGGGCAGATATTCTGACCACATGAAAACAATGGCATGGTTAAAGGGTTCTGTGAATTCAAAATCTCCAGGATCTTCTTCAGGACAGTCTAAAAGCACCCATTGCTGCACTGCATGTAAAGCAGCAGAGTGAATATAATACAGGTCATATATTAAGTATCACAGAGATTCTCAATATTCCATGAAGGCATTTAGTCACACTAAAAGGTAACATCTAGTAATGGAGTATTACTCATTCACCAGTTCTTTCCAGAGTTCCTGCTATGAATATTCAGCTTTTGATTATAATAACGAATCCCAGGCACTCCACAATACTCAATACCATTGTGTAATAGTACTGTTGTCACACAAAGTGAACACTGCTACAACACCATGTGTGCCACTCAGAGCCACCGTGTGATGGGATAGACTAAGCTCAATCTGCATAGAGTGGGAGGAGGCAAAGCAGTACTTGGCCTTGGAAACAGAAACGTCCATCCCTTTGATACTTTGAACTCTATTAGAAGAGACATAACTATATATTATGTCCTGATGGCAGATGATGAGGGAACAAAAGTAAAATTTTCAGAACCTTCTGTAATAATAAGGCTGATGAAGATCTAGTTTCATGAAGAAATAGACTGCTTAAGGAGCCTGCTGTTACTTCTGTGAACCGCAAAAACGCTTGGATGTGTTTCAGTGATTACTATCTTTACTATTATTGCAACTTTAAGGTTGTCAAAGTCTCTTGCTTCTTGGTAAATGAGGAAAAGGGCTGGAGAAAAGGTGTAAAACAGACCTCATTCTCAACCATCCCAGCGAGAGCACCACGATCAGCTGTACTGAAGAGCACAACGTACTGTGTCACTCAATGCACACTTGCAAGAATATTCATTAAACAAGACAGAAACAGTAGAGCCTACCTTACTGCCCTGTCTGCAGAACGAGTTTCCTTTAGTCTTGGTAATTCTGGCTGTGCAGACTCAGACAGAAAGAGTGCTAATATATGTTAAAGTATTGTAAAAAAATTTAAAAGAAAGTACTTTTTAAAAGAAATTTTGAGTAATTTAAGGCCTTCTACTTTTCACTGCAGAGGGCATCATCCCAAGATGTTTGTGTCATACATTTTTTTTTTGTATTAAATGAAAGACTTGAAAGACTTTCTGATATGAAATTTTAAACCTGCACATGGCATAAATCTGAATGGTTTCTATGTAGGCTCTGCTCTGGCAAAATTGTGTTAAACTGCTTTTAATAAGGGCTGCTACTTAAGGCTTGGATTTGTCATGTTATTCTGTTAGTGGAGTTGATGGAACTTTCACTGTAGAGAACAAGCTATGCCAGTAATGGTAAATATCACACACAAAATTACTACCAACAGCATAAATAATCCTACAGTTTTGTTCAATGTTTGTGTTCAACCTCGCAGTCACAGATATATACACCACCAGCTGAGTTATACATTCCTTTGCACCTTTCTTATCACTGATGACCTTTTAAAATCAGATTTGCTTAAAAGGGGTTGTAGCTTGAATACAACTAACAAGTGTGTTCAGCCATGGCAACAAGCAAAAGAGACACACACGAAGAGCACAATACACTGCATGGGATGTCAAAACTGATCCGTAACATAGCAGTGGGAAAGACCAGCACTGATCAAACCCATTTGCCTCTGAGGGGTCCTCCTCAGAGTTCACACTGTGAAGTAGAGTCATCCTGATGTACTGTCCTAGCAGGGAGTACAGCTAGGTCCTACTGCTCCACAAAATTAATTTCCAGCATGGAAGAAAGGAAAGAGAAGATCCCTATAGCGTTAGCTCATCTTTAGTAGTTCAAAGTAAGGAAGCAATATCCTTATTCAAGACATTTGATAATTTTCTTCTGAATGTTGCATTGTCTGATATGTAACTGGGAGGAATGGGAAAAGAAAAGGTAAACTCATATGCAAACAGAAGCTTTGGGCAATACATACCGTCTTGGGTACACTTTTTACCATTGGATGATAATTCCTTGCTGTAGAGTTTCAGTGCCAGGCAGTATCCTTCCTAATAATTTCTGTCCTTCACTTCTTTTTTGAGGGGTCCCTCTCTAGAGCTGTGGTTTTCTCAGTGCTAGTTATATGATGAGTGGTTCTTGGCTGGTATGCAGGTAACAGTGTCCTATATGCCATCTGACAGAAATCTCTTTTCTCCCCCATTTTGAATAAATTCAACTCATTCCCCAGTATATAACCAGGTCACATCAGTGGTTCTGTTCTGTGAGAAATGTCAAAGGTTAGCAGTTACCCACTGGTCCAGAATTAGGAGAACAGTGATGCAGGACACCTGTGCTAACGTTGTTACACAGACGGGGAAACATACAAGTGATTCTTAAACGCAAAATTATCAACAAGGCAATCTTAACAGTGGGTCACCAAAAGCTTTTTTTCCCATAGAATTACAGTGTTTACCTTCAGTCCTTTCTGGTAGTTTCCCACTCTTAGTTGTTGTTCCAGTGTTGACTGTTTCAGATGAGGTGCTCAGTTTGGTGTTGGGGTCTCGCTTAGGTTTTGGAGGCGGCTGCTTACGAGAGCTGCTACTTTCATCATCAGTTCCTCCAACAGAATGAAGAGACTGGGATCTCACGGTAAAGCCACTGGAGCAAGGATGTGGCAGTCTGTCCTGAGGAGCAGGCATTGTCATAAATCCCATGCGGAAATGTTTCCCCACGTAGCTTCCTTCATTTCCCCTCACTACTTCTCCACCTATGCTGTAAGAGAAAATACAGATGTAAGTAAATGAACCACTTTTGCCTGAACTGTACCTGGAACCAGAGTCTCAGTTCTGCCTGTGCTGAGCAGATCGTATTTTCGGCTTTGTAAACAAGTAATACTCATTTCTTAAAACAAGATGACTACTAGAATAATAGTCAACGTAAGTTGCCATCAACTGAAACGCAGATAAACAGCTATGCACTCCCAAAATTTTACAAGAAGTAATTGAGAAGCTTTTGTTTAGGTTTCACAGCATTGTAACTAGAAATTGTCTATAGAACAAGTAACAAATGTTGGAAGTCAAAACTGAATTTTCAGGAAGACAAACGACTGCCAGTAGGGAAAAGAATACTGCTTTAGAAATGCAACATCATGTACTGATCCACACTCCCCTGTACTCATTTTTGACTGCAGACTCTCATCTACCTTGGGAAACAAGGCTCCAATCAATCATTTCCCTTCAAACTAAAGAACTATAAGAGAAAGCAATGCTCCAAAAAAATTACTTGGATTTAGGAAACTGAACATTAGCATCTCATCAGATTCACATGAAGGTGCAACACAAACAGCATCAGACTATGAAGGTACAAGCGTAGGAGCTAAAAAGTCTACGGGACACCAAGAAGAAAATAACATCCAGTCACTCAGAAATAGAAGTATAGAAGGAGGAAAGCTCAGCTGAAACAAGTGCTGTCATACCAAGCACTACACTGAACTGTGGATGGCAGGACTGAGAAACTGGTTTTATTCCTGCTATACTCACGCATACTTATCAGTTGAGAAAAACAGCTCTTACTGATGTAGATACTGTAAAATTTACAGCAAATTTCAATTAACGCAATTCAGTGACAATGCAGAAACTCAGCAACACACACAGGTCAACACGGGCCTGTTCGCAATGAGGTCTGAAAGGGTGCCAGCATAGGCATGTAGCAATGTCAGTATGAGACATGTGAAGGTCTGCAAAGCCCTAATTACCTCCTGTTTCCCCTTTACACAGACCAAAGCTCTAAGCAGGGTCAGTCTGCTCCTCTTAAAGTCTCCTATTCAATATTGCCTTGGGCTGGTGCAATTTATTTCGTGCTGAACACATTTTCCTATTTAAAAGACAAGAACATTTCTAAACAGTTCGTGTGAAGAGTAGGTAAGGTCACCTCATTCTCTGATGCTGTTTCCATCTTCATTGTCGGTTACGCACAATCTGTGTCTAATTGTCCTAAAAGCATGAGACTGGCATCATGCAACACACAACTTTGTGCATGACAAAGTAGAACCTTCATTCACTTACTACTATCCTTGCATTTGCATTTAATTTCCACTAGTGGAGAGGTCCACTTTTCAAATTGCTAACAACTGAACGGGTCTAAGTGAACATGTGCAGCTCTCCAGGGTCACCTGCACATGCACACGTGAACACATGCATGTCACACACCAGTCCATGTTCATAACCCAGTTACTACAGAATCCTAATTGGCATTAATCCCAGAAGGATCTGCAGCCAGAAAGATCAAAAGGTAGAACTCATTAATTTGAAGATTAATAAAAAACATGTAGCTAATTTAAATGATTAACTGTGCCTCTACTAATCTTTCATAAATTGTTCTAAAAATCTTATAATCCTCTGATGCTGGACTACGAAAAGGACCTGTCACACTATTTGAAGAAGATTACTATCCAAACATGCTGAGGAATGCAGGTGTCTGCTTCCTTTCTTAAGGCCATTGGATAAATCACATTTAGCAAACAAAATTTCAGTTTTCCATACCTGTAACATTAAAATTCTTATCGTGTCACATGATATAATTAGCGCATTTATTTTACTGGTACATGGAGGTGTTTAAAGCACAGGCTATGGGGCAGGTTCTGTTGTGGATGGACTTGTGCAAATTCTACTGAGCTAAAAGGTTTCACCCTTTTACTAAGAACACAGAACTGTGCTTGTATAAAGCATGGCTTTTTGCCAAACTGATGCACCTTGTATTGAAGAAATAAAAACTTTCAAAATATAAGTTCAGTGTCTAAATGCACTCTCTCATTAAACAATGAAATCACGTCTTTTCTTTGTCCTTCTCTTCCCATAACTCTTTTATTATTCGCTGAGTTCTTTTCAACATCACGTATGAAAACCTGTCCCACTTGCTTCCTATGCGTACTCCAGAATGAACAGCCAGCTAAGACAGAGATGCTGCAAGTACAGATGGGAACAAACCTTGCTGCTCTGCTTCATGGCTGAAGTAGATCTGGCCTTGCTTTTCTATATCCTCTGCTCAGCTACTAGACAAAACCAGCAGGACACCATTTCCCTCTCTTCATCCACGTTTTAAAAAGAGTCCATTTGTCTCTGAGATTAGCAGCCAGTCTTCGGCTGTTGGTTAGGGACTGTAAACTCCAAGCTGAAGATGAGTAGCCTCTAATTTTGGGCCTGATTCCAGGACCCTGTTCATCAACCAGGACCCCCAAATGCTTAGGTCTGTTCCCTACACTGGTAGCAATTCCTGAGTGCTGTGCAGCGGGTGTTTCCTAGTGTAGCTTGACCAGTACATGCGAGTGTAGCAGCGGGTGGAGTGCCAAGATCACATCTCAGCAACACAGACTGAAATCCATCACGGCACAAAGAGAAAGGGGTCACTCCAAACTAATACCCAGAGAACAAGTACAGAAGCAGGACAGCAGATTTCAGACACAGCATTCCCTACCCTTAGCCAGCAGTGTGCTGAAGCTCTGTTTGGACTTGTACAACGCACATTGCTGATGTTACATCATGAAAACAGACAGAAATGAAGGATTTATTTATATACTCCTCCTGATTGCAACCACAGGAGTTGGCTGGGGCTGCTGTGTGTCCCACTACAGCACATCAGGCCAAGAAAGATTTATATGCACCTTGCTGCATAAATGACTACAGAGACAGCGAGGGAAAATAACTGTGTAGATGATCTCACTCCATTATTGCTGACAGGAAAGAGCCTGTGCTCCTCATTGTACTGATAATGAGTTCTATCTCATTTCAAAACTGTATTATGTGAGTTGCTGCAATTATTACACAGTTTATTAATATATATGGAAATACAGATTTGGATTATTCCTCTGGGAAGTTTCAATTTGAACTTGGCCAGGTTCAACGGCTTTTCCAACAAAGACTTATGTACAGCTTTCAAATAACTGTTAAAAATGCAAGACACTTGTCTACAAAGAGAGACACGAATTATATAATAACAAAATTAATCATAAAATCACTCACAGTACACACTTAGAGCAAAGCTGACTTTGTGCTAAAATGCACTTTGGCCTTTGCCTGTATCTAGTGCCTGATGCTGCAGTGGATGGAAAAAGGGGCAGTGCAGTGAGATTCGTTCCAAATACCCCTCAACAGTGTCCTGAAGCAGCTCTCCTTTCAAAAACATGTTGCAGGGCTTCTCCAAAGCCTACCAAACAAGTCCAGTGCAGACCTTTGAGCGCTGCCAGATTACATACTCCCTCCTTGGGTGCACTGGAAGGTAAGCCAGCTTCCCATCCTTCTCCCTCTCTCACACTGTACTGGAATTGTTCAGTACAACAAATACCAAAATGGTTGGTTCTGCCTTAAATCAGCAATAGTGGATCTCAGCTTTCATTTCTAGATTCATTGAGACTTGTTACATCTCCAACAGAGGTTTTATCAATCAGCTGAGATTTCTGAGATGAGAACTGGGCTACTGTAAAGCCACACTGACCTTGCTGTTCCTGCCTGTGGGATCAGTCTGCCCACATGGAAGCCGTGATCCAGACATGTTACAGCTCAGTTTATTATGCTCTTCCTTCTCTGTCCTATCAAGTAGATACTGGAGCACTGAATAACTGAAACCTTCACATGTGTGAAGAACTACAGAGGGGAAAGGGTTTTGTTCATTTTATTATATATCACGAGAGGGTAAGTTATAGAAGAAAGCTAAAGGCTAAACATTAAAAATGAATGCAGAAAATACTCTGAATGGACAGTGCACAGGCAAGGCGATTTCCACTTTGCTTTGCCATGAGTCATAGTGTTCCTATTGACTAGGAATATATTTTCAAGTTGTTTGGTTACAAAACTGAAAAAAAACCAACCCAAACTTGTCCTCATATTGCTGAAAAAGACATGACAAAGAAAATGTATCCAGGGAGTGCCTGTCTCAGTCCATGTGGTCTTTTTAATTTGCATTGTTCCTACTTAGCATTGCAAATAGCAGTTTTACTTCGCTTTGGGAAGTTTCATTACTTGATCCAGGCAGACATTGAATTAATTCCTGGAAAACAAATTAATACTTGTGTGAAAACTTTTGTTTTACTTGGTGTTACTGCTTTCACTGTAAACAATGTGGAATATTAAATCCCTGAGTAAGGAGTAGGAGGATTCTTGGGGATATCAAAGTCCCATAAAGTCAGAATATCCTACAGCTACGTTTTCCTCCCAGCCATCTACCTACCCTTATTCTTGGTATTCATCAGAAATTCTCTTATCAGTTTAGACTTACAATGGATTAGTTTCATGCCTCAGGCACAAAGAACCACTGGGTAGTTTTCCTCATCTTTGTGCAATTTCTATTTTTCTTCCTATGCTCCTTTACATGAGACTCCAACTTTTTATCCACAAGTTCAAAAGGAGAACAAACCTGATCAGGAGACTTGACCTTCTGAGCAGGAGGAAGGGGAATGTCCTCTGCTGGTGAGGTAGCATCTTTGACAGTATTTTGCAATTTCTTTGCTGGCTGTACCCCAGCCTGGGACCACAGCAGGTCACCATCCTCCTTTGAGTGTTGAAATTCCAGACAAACAAGGAAAACCATGTGAATAGCAGCTGCTCACTCCTTTGGTGCTTCAGGAGGAAGACTCGGTCACACATACTGGTTTGCTAACTGGCAGAAACTGTGCTGGAGCCTCTGCAGGCTGCTCTGCAGAAGTATGGAGAGCTATGAATTAGGAGGCAGATAACACACTCAGATGGCCAGGCTTCCTCCCTCTGGGAAGCCACAAGCCCCTGCAGTGTTGCCTCCTGGGACATACCTCTAATCCACCAGGGAAGTCATTTGAGCCAGACTGAAGAAAAGAGAAGTCACTAAAAATTAACTGTGATGACATAGGAAGATTTTTAGAAGTCCATGATAAAAATGACTAATAATCAGTGAAAAGACAAAAGGAATAAAAAACTCGAGGATTCTATATGAGCTGGCTCGATGCTCAAACAGCAGCTCATTCCTTGCTGCACCTACTGTTTTTGGGTCGAGAGAACAGCTACTGTTATTGTAGGCTTTCTTAACCACTGCCCTGCTCTTACAGCAATGAACACCCAGCTCCCCTGCTCATATCAAATGAGTTTAGAGGGATGAAATGGCTTTGAAATGTCTATTCCCCATCAGAATAAATTATACACACATATACTAAGGATGACACATTTTACTTTGTATCTGAGAAACACTTTCAAGATTAGCATAAATTATATTTGTAAATTAGAGGTTGGATGCCAAAAAAACAGAAGATATACTATTTTTATCCCCCTAAACATGATTTCAGCAGACCATGAAATGTAATACGGAAGAAAGAAGGGCAGGATCATAACCATGGATTCAGGAACCACACTTCAAGTAGGGCTTTACACAAAGCTATACCATTTTTATTATAGAAATTAAACAGAAAAAAAAATTAGACACTTTTTAAAAAAAAAAAATAATCACACTTCAGACATGTCCCTCTTTACTCCCAAGTAATATATATACAATGAATTTTTTCTGCATTACTTTGCTGAAAGACTCCAAATGACTCATGATGATCTTACCTCAAGATCAAGAGGATGATACTACCGTCCTTTTAGATAGAGGCTGAAGTGTGGATGAATCATGACAAAGGTCAAATTTAGAGTAATTTTGTGCACCTGGAGGACTACCTAAAGCGAGCAACTGCCATGTCTATGCACATCAAACATCTTACCTCTGCCACATACCTCTGCTTTTGAGGTAGAAGATCAGGTGCTGCTTAAGAAGTCAGGCCTCTCAGTTCAGAGAATACATTACTGCTATGAAGTAAAATATATTCTTTTATCACACAGGCCCAGGGTTTGATCCTGCAAACATGCAAGGAGTTCACACTCCCTGACGTACCTGCATCACCACACTGGAATAGTTAGGGAGCCTGGCAGAAATTGCTGGCTGCTTGTGCATCTGTTCTCAGCAATACTGCCCAGAGATGTGCCCGTATAATCTGATGCTAGATCATTTCTAGGAAGTCATTCCTTCAAGTCAGCCTGTGCCCCATCCACACTCTGTGCTGCTCTTGTGAGTCTGGCTCCTGCCATCTGCAGCAGGACTGAATCCTGCATGCAGAAATCTGTCCAGATCAAACCGAGCCATCGCATATTTTGGCTGCACTGTAAGATTAACTGAGTTCTTGATGCACAACCAAAAGGTAACTCCTACGCAGTACACGATGGATCATAAAAGCAAAACTAAGACTTTCCACAGCAGGTTTTCCGTAAGATGCCAGATAACCTCATTTGAAATGATGATCTGTTATGCTTCAGAGTCAACTATTTCCATAATGCAAAAGGTTGAAAATGCTAGCAGTAGTTGAGTTTTTTTGGGGAAAAAAAAAGAAGTCAAAATAACCCAAATAAATCTAAAGCACTTGATAAGAAACATTGATAAATAAAAATTATATATGCTATTTTTACAAGAAATCTAACATAAGCTGGACAGCTTGGAAAGGAGTAACTCAGGAGTAAGAACCCTTCCAATCCACAGAGATCTTACCAAACCTTATTTCAAGTTTATTTCATGGGCTTGAACAGAAGTGCAGGCACTACTGCTTATTTCCACTGGCATTCCTTCTGTTTTCAGCCTCTTCAACTGGGGGCTAACAACAAGTACCTTGGGCTGAACAGCCACGGGTGTTGCTTTCCTCAGAGGACCAACCCTTCCTGCTGTATCTGGGGCACAGTCTCCAACCTCTCGTGTGACTGGTGACGACTGATGCATATGGAAAGGTCTGCAAGTTGTGAATAGAGGACACTTCACAGGCGGGAGTGAGCAGCACTCTGCTTTTATATGGCTACAGATATTTTTAATTTTGCATGGGAGATGTACAGCTAAAAGCCAGCAAATGAAAGCTCATATGTTCAGAGTCACCTAGAATTAGACACCAACCATATGCAATGTTTAAACTGAGTGCAAATGCATGTTCACATTAATGGAGTGGGGGTTTTGCATCCTGTCAAAAACGGGTGGAGCTAAAACAAGGCTGTGTTTTTGTCACATTCAGGGGAAAACCACATGGCGCAGACTCCACTCTGCCTCAACAACTGTGCCTAAGTAAATATTTCAATGGGCTATGGGAATAAATTAACATACAAAATAATTTTTGTGGATTTTTGTAATCAAGTGTCTCTTCGGTTTTAAGTTGAAGAGTTGTAATAGAAGGAAAACCTGTAAAAAGCCAAAATGCCTTTTTGTGGATCAGATGCTGGGAAAGTTTAAACCTGGACAAATAAAGAAAAGGTGCTGCCACTCCAAGAACAGTGATTTGTAAACCAAGGGCTCTGTGCCTGCCGAGATATTACACTGTGTCTAACCTTTCCAGATCCAGACTTATCTCAAACAGTGATGATACAGATGCTCTTCTGAGTCCCTCAAGCAAACATAACTCTACTTTCCTTTTAAAATCCAAGTTCAAACAGAAATTAAGGTATTAAATAAGGAGGTTTTTAAAGTTAAATACAGGAAATTACAGTTTTAAAATAAATGCTTCCTACTGTCTCCAGCCCCAAAAAGAAAGGAGTTTGATCCTGACCAGTACATGGGGAGAATAATATTTCATTCTGGAGCAAAACCCCTCACAGATTTCACTTCAGTGTGACCCATAGCAAAACGTAGAGACTTTTTTGTTCAATTAGTGACCTGAAACTCCAGTTATTCACGTAATTCTGCTGATAATACTGTCTTTCATAACTCTCAGTTCAAAATCCATTCCCTGGTCTGGCTTGTATCTCTGTTTTCTTTTATGAATGCCATGTGAGTAGGTAAGAAAGAGAGAGGCACTGCCTGGCATGCAGAGCCTGGGAGGAGGTCTCAGCAGCACAGTCACAGCAAGGATGCAGCAGGGATGCAGGCTCTTCCAAAGGGATGGTTTTATGCAAATGCTTGTCTTTTGGCAGCTCATCACTCCAGATCTGTTATATTCATACAGGGCAATTTTGCCTCCAGACATCGCAGCACATGGCAAAAACTCTGAGATTTGCATTCTCCTGAACAGGCATACATCCAAATATTCCAGGTACAATTTTAGGCACTTCATAGATATTTGGGGTCAGTTTACTGTTAGTAAAGAAGCATCTGCACGTTAGCAATTTAAACGGATCCAAATCCATTTTAATCTACAAATTGTATTTTTAAAATTTGACTGAAGGGGAACGCACAGTGCAAGTTCCTGTAAGACAGCACAAGGCTTACTTGGGTGTTTTCCCTGCTTAACGATATCTCTGTGTGCCCAACTGGTCTTCACACAGGAAACAAGCAGACAAAAAAATTCGCTTACTACAGCTTACCTCACCGTAACTACATAAATACTCTGCTGGATACATCACCTTACTGTCACAGGTGCCGGAGCCCATAGAAATATTCACCAGAAAACCCCTTTTTGCACTGCAAGACCCCTGCCAAATTCCACTGCCTTGACATTACAGCCAGCCCTACTAACCTGTTACTGTTCAGCACACGTATTAACCAACTCTCTGCTCCTTCTGATTTCTGGATGAAAGTTTTCAGCTCATTTGTCAATCACCACTTTGTGATTTAACTGGGCAGCTTGACTATCTGTGCCCAGCAAAATGAAATAAAGTCAAAAAACATTTTTCACAGGTGTGATAATCCCAGAAAATTGGAATCACTCCACAGAGAGGTGTAACACTGGTCTTTCTCCTCTTTTGCTGGACAGACTCAGTCTGCTAGATGAAACTACATGAAATCCTGTACATCAGGATCAACAGCTCTCAGTGTCAAAGCCTGGAGAGGCTTGTTCACCAAGATACAAAATCACTTTGAAAAATCTCTCTTCTTACGTCATGTTTCTATCCATAACAAAATGACCATTATTGCCACAACAGATTATTAGTGTGCTTAACACCTAAATTCAGAAATAATAATACAAAGCAGCTCTTTTTCTGCCCTGATGGATGCCAGCTTCTTAGCCAGGGTTGTCAGAAGCTGGTTCAGTGAAAGAAATAAAAAAGTTGTTCTGTGAAAGAAAGAAAAAAGGACATTATATTTTCAGAAACACAGTTGATTTAATATTGCATTTCAGAGTGTGTGAAACGCAAGTGTAATGGGCACAGAGATGGTTAAGACTTCTGTCTGTCAGTCAGGACACTGAAAGAGGCCAGCCAGTAAAGGTACAGCTTGTCCACGTATACTCACACCCAGAGTGCCCCTGAACCAATTCCACACTCCGTCTTCCAGTACATTTGTTGTATGTCCACGCATTCTTTTTAGAGGTGAAATATATAGGAAAAGTATAGGAATTTTCTCCTCTGTATCCATGCAGAGCCAGTAACTCTAGCAGACTGCTAAAAGGTCTCCACATGTACGGGAATTTAACATCAGAGACAACTGGCCACAATAAAAACTGCCAAAGCTTTCAAAAATAAGGACACACTGATTTTCATCCCTCTCAGAATTACTTTTGTAAATAGGGATGTTCACCTACTTGCTATTTTTTTGGTCGCCGCTGTGTTGGGGTGGTTTCTTACTAAATAGTTGAGAAAAAACTACATCCAACAAGTTCTGACACCAAAGGAGGGCAGTGCCTAAATGCTCCTTTAATGACATATATTTATGTGGCCCAAAGGATCATCAGTACAGCCTATGAAGCTGCAATGAAATAAATTTTTCTAATTCAACAGTAAGTTTTCCAAGCTGTGAAAAACTGTGTGAGGTTTTCATAGAAATTTCACAGATTTATTAGGGAGTTAAAACATTAAAACAAAGAGCAAACACCCATACAACCTGAATTCATTGGTATAATGCTAAATTAAGTGGGGAACATAGTGCTTTAGCTCCCTGCATGAGAGGTGATCAGCTCAGTGCTGTTTGTATTGAAAAGGTGCAAACTCCCTTTATTCCTCAGGTAAATCCTTGGAAGTGTCCTTCACCGAGTGGCATGTTGGTAGTAACTGAGCTTGCAACAGTGCTCTGTGTGTGTTGAGGTGGTGAGCTGTGGCAAATAGGGCTGCACAAAGCCTGGACCTCATTTTGCAAAAAGATGACAAACCAAAAATAATGTATTGCTANATAAGGTCTCCCCTCAGCCTCCTCTTCCTCAGACTGAACAACCCCAACCTCTTTGCAACCACAACCTCTTTGCTCTAAGAATTATTATTAAAATATGCAAAGGTGCTGGTAGTAAGTTTTAGTGTATGTACATTTCTAGGCCACTTAAGCCCCTTTGAAAAGTCTTCTATCTAGAAAACATAGCTCTGCCACAACATGAACTGTGCTTTTCCATCTCCCAATGCCACATTGCAGGCAGCAGTCAGCTTCACAGCAGCTTAAGCCAGCGTGGGGCTCAGAGACACCTTGTGTGTATGCACCACGCACTGCAGCTCCAATGAACCGTCTGGGGTAAATCAGGATAAAAGCTCTTTGTATTTTACTTTTTACTGAGTTCGAAGTGTTAAATAAAGCCTATCAGCACCTAGTTACTTCGCCAGTGGATCCACTGCTTCACAACAAAGGCAGATGATTAGAGGCAAGAAAAGACAGAAGCAGCAAAATTGCATTGTTGTATCTCTAAAGTGCCTTCTAGAATCCACGTGGAGGTAAAACTGGCACGTTTTCCACTGGGAGTTTGGAGTTATGTGTGTACCTGTGGACATTTTTTCAAGTTTTGCTTTATATCCACGAGCAACAACACACTCTTAGGATGAGAGCCAAGGCTCTTCTGTAATCCTGCTGTTGAATTCCGGAAGGGAAAACTAAACACAATCTAAGGATTGCAAGACACTGGAAAAGAAAACTTGGGAAATCAAAACTAAGGAGTTTTTCAGCTCTTTGTGAGTGATCCAAGCCGAAGTTTTTAATCCACTCTGAGATATTAAAAGGGAATTCATACTTCACAGGTGTATTCAGTAAAATCTGTAGCATGGCTTTGATTCAAGACCCAAATCAGCTTCAAGAGGGCTCATGAAAGAGTAGAGTCAAGGAAATATCTCAGAGGGAGAGATCCCCCACTGTGAAGGTGACAAAACTGGGTTGTCTGATAGATGCTAGCATCTATAATTCTTGAAATGCAGATAAAAATAAATGCAAATTATAATCTTTCATAAAACATATGAGTTGTTTATGCATATGCTTATCAATCTGTGTTTATTGCCCTTCAAGCTGAATAGAGGAACAATTAAATCCCTTTCTAGCAGTAGTAGTATGAGGCATGTAGATACAGAACTTTGATTTACAGAGTATGACAGGCAATCAATGTGTGTCAGAGAAAGCCCACATCAGCAGAGAGACATGTTAAAGCCACATTTGAATTTTCTTTTTTAGGAGCGAACAGATGAGTGTTTTCTTCATGTTCTGAACACAATGGGATTGGGAAACAACCTGAATTTCAGGCTAGGAGAAAATGAGTTGCCTCAAATTATAGGAAAATGAACAGCACTGATTTTATTCTTCACTTTCAGCAGAACCAAGCAGTGCACACCAGAAATAGAAAAGCCAGGCATATCCCTAAGTCTGTTATTAGATCTTTCCATTTGCACACAGCACAAGTAGTATAGGAATGACAGCTAAAAATAAACTATTTCCCTATATTTTATTTGGCTCATGAACTTAAAAGAAAAAAGTCTATGGATTACTTCTTTTAATGATTAAACAAAACAGGAATACAGCCAGGAAATGAAAAGACTGAATTCCTATATTAATACTGTTGTACAGTGAGAGCAGTTAAAGATCCCATTTAAAAGGCATCAATATTACTTCCACAAAAAGTTAACATCAGTTTTCAGAATCTGAACCGACTACTCATTTCAGCCAGGAAGTGTCTGATGGCAAAGTCTGAAGCTACCCAAGAGGCAGGCTTGCAGGAAGCAAGCATCTAAGCTGAACAAATCAGCAGCATCTTGCTTTTGAGACCAGAAGGTCAAATTCAACAGAAAATCTCAAGTTGGAAAAAAATACCAGGAAACTGAGAAACCTGAGCAGGACTACATTCCCAGATTCCCTCTGTCCCACTATCCTAGACAGTCACATCACTTTGTTTGTCAAAACCAGGCTTGGACCCCTTCCCACTAATAATTCATACGCTTTGTCAGGACTATAGGGTTAGAGCTGGGTGTGAACAAACTGCTCTTTTTTCTATGGAAATAAACAATCTTTTTTCTTACAAGTCAAGTAACTCAGTGTGGTTATAATGCATATGAATGGCTGGAGAAATGACTAAGGCTGCCTCTGGAAAGGAACACTCTGTACCCTGGAGCATTTTGTGGCTCAGCAGGGAGGAGTGCAAGTCAGGTGGGTCTCTCCAGTCGGTTGGTCACATCAGCACGTCAGGGCTGCTCCTCTTTCTTGCCTTAACTGCAAAGTGCAAGGTAACTGAGAGATGAAAGAGAAACTGAATCATGGAACAAAGCTCTTGAGCTTCAAGCTCCCCCAAATTTCCTTTAGAGACAGATACACACAAGCATGTACCTCCTACGGTTACCATTCACACAGCTTCTGCGGAAAGTTTCCATCTCACCAAGTGCCGTTTCCCACTGACAATGCTCCAATATATAATTTTAAAATTCCATTGGTATTCTTTGGGAATAATGACTGCTGCTGATTGTTCTTGTTTTGCTACATTTTCTATTTTTTTTGCTAGCTTCCATTCCTAACGTGTTTTATTGTTATTCTAGTCCTTGCCAAGCCTGTCCGTTGCCTGCTCATTAGAACTTCTGTGGCAGAAAATGTTCCTGCAAGAAACTAATTCTAGTACCTTTCAGTTTATTTTCAGGCTGAGTGAGTCTATAAACTCAGATTATTATTAAGGTGAGCTTGCAGTGATGTGTCCGATAGACTCTGAATCTTGTTGTATCACAGTAAAGGGAAATTCATCTATAGAGTTTGAACTTTATACTTGGAAGACTAAACAAAACAAAAGTAATCCTAGGCCCTCAAAGAAGCTTGGCCCCACTGGGGTTTAAAGTGACCAGCGACTTGGAGTGTTTCTTTGTTGGATGTATGGGAGGCAGCTAGCACCACGAGATTGTTCTTTCTCAATGGAAACCCACTTTGGAATTCTCTAAAGCAAATATAAAATTTCCAATAGCAGGTGTACACATGCTCTTTAGTTCATATTGCTCATAAAACCATGGACTACCTCAGTGAGCTGAACCTACAGCAAGCTCCAGCAAGACAGAGTCATTACATGGAATCTGGGGGTTGAGTTCCCTACAGGATGATTGTGGAATTCTTACTCCATGGCAGTTATGACTATAAAACATTAGCAATGTTAAGTAAATTACTAGAGTTTACATGAGAATTGCCTTCTATCAACTAACAGTTGGGCCTCCAAGCTATCCAAAACAGGCCTTATTACTTGGATCCATAAAAAAAAAAAAAAACATATAAAAGTTATTTACAAACACACGTAAAAAAAAAAAAAAAAAAAAGAAAAAGAGAAAAAAAGAAAAACTTCAGAGAATCTAAATAATCACAGCTTAAAGGTTTACAGCATGCACGCTTTCCCCAATTTATTATTAAAATCAGAAGCAAAAACTGCCTGTGCATGGGCAGGTGCAATTTAAGCAATGTCTCATCTATGGATTCTAACTAAATTTTGAGCGCTTTGGGGCTTTTACTATAACAGCAATTTTATTGCTGGTATTAGAGATGTAGTCATCCTCATCTCCAAAAATACTTGCCACTTTCTGCGCAGTTCTGTGAAATGTGTGTACATTATTAACCACAGGACAGGTCATCTCAGATAGAGCATAATTACACAACTGGGGCAGAACCGTGGGCTTTTTTTGGGTACCAAACTTTAAAGCCACAGGTCACCAGAGGCTTGGGACAGTACCATCTCAACCAGCCTCGGTCACCTGAGGGCTCTTGTCTCCCCAAGAGCCCTAATAGCTCAGAATGACCTCCCGGACTAGCAAGCCTGTGCAGAGGGAGCCTGGCCCTACCCCAGCCATGCCTTAATGAGAAGCTCATCTGCCTTACTACAAAAACACCAAATAAAACTGGGTATTTAGGACTCATAATGTCATCACTGCTACCAAGTATTAGCTTATCACTAGGTGTCCAACCAATTTCACAGAAGACTACCAGCATCTTCCTAGGTTTAGTAATACAAGCTGTCTCTGTTTGGTCCATTTATAAAGCGTGAGAAGACAGCAGGAAACCTACATATTCACAAGGACTTCCTAGAGAGAAACATCCACTGTTCTCTTTCTTTCTCATTTCTCTCAGCCTTTGATTTTTGTCTCATCTTTTCACAAATTGTTCTGTATGTTCCATGTGCTGCAGGGCCACCAACTGCCCTGTCCACTCCCTATTACACACTGAGGGAACTTCTGTGCAAACATTCAGCACCACCACAGCTGGAGCCAGCTGTACGCTGGCATTGTAAAATGTTCTGATGTTTTACAACAGTTGATCTTAATCTAGGGACAAGGGGAAAGGAGAGCATGAGGAGCACAGGGGAAAGCAGGGACCACCCTTGAGTCTACATGGATAGGTGGAGTTTGTTTTGACAGAGGACCCTGGCCTACTGATGGAGCTGCACAGCCAGAGGATGACAGGGACTTCAGAAGATCCACTGAGAAAGTGTCCAGTCTGTACAGTTGTCTTATACATCTGTAGAGCCTGACAGACTAACAGTATCTGAGCACCTCCTGATCATTCACTTATCTCTGTGGGATAACTGCTACTGCCCCATTTCAAAGGTTGGAAGATGATGGAGAACATACAGCTGAGAAAAATCCTGAATCCATGTCCCATAATTCCCAGGCTGCAATTTCAAACCCAGAATCATCCTTCTCCTCTGTTATGCTTCTGCTTTTCTCTCTGTGGTTAGAATTTCACTTTTGAAATACTCAACAAATACTGGTGTGCATGCAGTGCACCACGCCAGAACACAGCGCAGGAGCCTTTGGAGAAGGGTGCATTACAAGCCCTCGCAGATCACTAATTCAGGGAGAAGGTTTTGATGCTACAGAGACCTCCCAAGTTGCTCTCTTTTGGCAAAACTAACAATGGCAGTCTTAGGAGAAGGCCAAGCCTTTGGCCTGAGAGCACAGAAGGGGTTTTCAGCGAGGTCTCAGACTTGGAAAGCAAGGGCAGAATGTGGTTTTGGGTTATCCACAGCCATCATTTCATTCTGTCCCATTTTGCTTTCCAGAGTTCCCCAGCACACTGGCAGGAGAAGCAAAAGTCTGATGATATGTGAAATACAAGATACATACAAAAAGGATAAAATCAAATACCTCACGTTGTCGATATGATACAGCCCTCAGCCAGTGACCCATAAAAGGATTTGACTTTTTGGGCAATTTGCTTATAACAAAAGACATGACAGACAGAAATGCAAGAGCATGTCCAGTAAATGTGGTGAAGGGCCAAGGCTGAGAGGACCATTAACAACTGGAGACAAAGGCAAGTTACTGTGCCTTTCAGAAGGCAAATAAGTAGGAAGAGGAGGAAAGAAAGGGGGAAGTCCTGCCCTGAGCATGCTAAGACACGATGGATGGATTTGCTGCACTGCAGATACACTTACACATAATAAACCTGAATTCATTAATACTAAATATTTACGCTTAGCTTGTAACTGGTCCAAAAAAGCAATTACAATACATCATGTTGATGGAGAGTATAAAGCCATTAAAACTTGGATCACTCACACAATATACTGTGTCAATGCAGTTAACAATAACATCCCTAGTACAGTACATTTAAACGGGGATAGTTCAATGCTTTCTAATAAAGCGACGCAAAATCCATGTTTTGCTGTGACATACATACTGCAATGAAGCCCCTTTTACTGCAAATATGGTACAGTGAAAGCCATGAATATTATTTCAGTTGCCTGTTAAATTTAGCAGAGTTATCTGACAGACTCAGGGAACTCTTGGGACTCTACTTTGGTTGTAGTATTTTCCCAACCGCCTACCACGCCATTCATGGAGGACTTGGAACAGAAATGAGCCGGCAGCAACAGCACCTTTTGCCTTATGACAGCAGGTGAGAGAAGCCACACAAGGAGAGACTCTGCAGTGCCCATCCTCAACCCATTTCCCGTCCACTTGAATCTCTTTTAGAGAAGAATAAACAGCAGTAATGCCTTGGTTGGAAACTAAGAGTAGAGCTGTCAAAAGTCAGACCTCAGGAGTTGACACCCCATTCGGCTCTCTTCTCTTTTTCACAAACAACAGTCTTAAGACATTAACTGTATGGTCTTTTACAAAGCAACACACTCCCTGTGGAAGACATTGTCTGTAGAAGTGCTACTGGATATTTCTTCCAGCTCTTCAAACACACCAGCCTTGGAATCAAAGTCTGATGAAGTAGAAACAGTAAAAAATTTTGAAATTACCAACATATGCTTTAAAAATATGTGGCCTAACACACAGTCCAAATACACTGTAAAGAAGTTGAAATACCAGCTGATGACAGACAGAGGTTTTAGGGGAAGTAGGTGTCCAGTTTGGTACTGCAAATACATCACTACAACAATATGACCTGCACAAGTCACGGGCATCCCCTCATTCCATTTACTCTTCTCTTTGGATAACCCTGTATATAAACACATGGTGCCACTGGTAAAACATCAGCTGCCAAGATAAATGGTAAAAGACGTAGTATTAAATCAACCATTTCCAGGGCCCAGATCCAAAGACACTAATCCTCTCATCAGAATTCAAACTGGCAATGTTCCTTATAGGAGGGCATTTGTTCTCTCTCTGGACTGGATATAAAACCCGTCTGTTGAAGAGAGCAAACTCTGTTCTACTCTCAACTCAGCTACTGAGTAAAGGCATAAAACCATGTTTGCCTTCTGTGTGTCCCCAGAATCACCGAAGTGACCACAAGCAGAATGACACTACTGAGTAGATGTTATAAAGCGCAGGTCCAACTCGTGTACAGGATTTTGCACTGTATTTCACAAAGCCCACTGATGATGTAGAAGCATGCAACACACTGATTTGCACCAGAATCAAATATACCTACCCACTATTTGTTTTGATACAGGTCCACCTTTGCACGTGATTTGATAAGAGTCTTGAATTCACAAAAAAATCCAGAGCTTGGATTTAGATCTCCTGGCACGTGTCTCATTGCTGGCACAGCAATGCTTATACTTCAAAATTTCCCTTTGTTTGTAGTAGGGAAGTTATGTCAGTGCTCTATATGCCATATCGTGTAACTGCTGAGTTTTTTGTGGTGACCTTCATTCCCTCAGAAATCTCTCATCTACAGCAAGCAGCTTTCCAAAACAAAACCTGCCATTTTGATATAGAAAGACGATCTGATGATCTAAGTTGAACAACATGTAAAATGAGTTAGAACTACCTCAGAAGACTCAGAATAAGGTAATTTCCTTAAATTCCAGTTTTGCCATTTTGTTTATTCTTGAGGCTGAGCCTGAGAACTTACATCCATGCTCAGATCAAATCGTATGTTGCTACTTTTGGGCAACCACACACTGTAAATGGCACTGTATGTATAAATCAATAAAGATGTTTTATGTATTTTTCTGCTTGATTCCTACGCACCAGGATGTTTACAAGATTGCCATGTCATATCAATCATTACTTTGTGTCATAGGAATACAAGTCTGATCGTTAACTTGGATGTTCTGTTTTACCCTGAAAACATGGGATAGGAGTGTGATACTACCACTGAGAATAAACAAGAAGTTGCTTCAATGATTCAAGCAAAAATCCCAGTCCCAGTTTACTTTTATGTCAAAGGTGCAGGGAAGTATTAAGTGAAATGTTAAAATTAACATGTGCATTCTCTCTCAAGTAATTTACTTAATTACTCAAAAGAAATTCCTCCAATTTTGTTGTGGCTATCTTAGAAAATAAATGAAGAACCTCATCCTGTAAATTCCTATATATATAAGCAGAGTATTTTGAAGGCCAAGGTTTTTCTGCTAATACATGTTTATGCATCTTGTAGTGCGTGAAATATGGTTCAGGCAATTCAGTCTGAAAATCAGTTCATTTTTGATATACAGACTTGACATGTAGAGATGGAAAGTTTTTTGATAACAACTGTTTTAAACATAGTTTTCTATTGCTTAAAAATAAAACCAAGGATTGATAAGCTATGTTTTAGTAACTTCTAAGAAGAAAATTACTTTCTAGAAGCACGATATAAAATATGACTTAGAAGAAACCATCAAGGAACTATTTTCCCAACATTTCATAAAGCACTTCTGTGCACAATACATAAAAAGAAGTACTTAATATTAACAACATGCATTAGTAGAGTTCACAGTCCTAGGACATGGTGTCAAAACAACCCTTACAACTTTCTGTTCACCAGTTTCATCTCAGAGTCGAGTCACAGAAAGATGTTAGCAGAATCTTTACTTTTTTCCAAGTCAAGTAATCCCTTTCTTTTCAGTTTTTCCTCACATTGCTATATAGATGAAGTTACCTTGTCAACAAAGTGTCATAATATTTCTTTCAGGTACTTTAACTACTTTCTAAATGTGTTCTTTTAGGATATATTAAAGCACGATAACACATCCCAGTGCCTTGGAAAAAAATACAAGTATCTCAAACCTGCCTAAATATTGATTTAGCTGCTAGAACAAAAACAATTATTTTGGTTAACCCTAATAAAGGATTTAAAATACTTACTAAACATGTATGATCTACTGGGTAAACATGACTGTGAAGGCTCCATTCCAGTCTCTCAAGCAACACTTTGCATATTTTATAAGTTTCCAGGGAAAACTCTCAAAAGTTCAGTAGTTTATTACATATTTATTATTGAACTATACCTAGGGACCCAATTTAAACTTACATCATGTGAGAAGGAATTAAGATTGCCTTCCTTTCCAAAGCCTGTAATGTCTTTGTACTGGATCTGAGTACCATGAATGTGGGCACCTTGCACCGATGATGTATCCTACCCTCAAGTTCAATAGCACTAGGAGTTTACTCTCTGAAGTTTGGCTTTCACTGTGAGCTTCCTTTGCTGCTCTTGCTTAGGATGGAGAGTAACTAATAAAATATTTCCTCATCAGTGGGAAGAAACTGGTAATATTGGCTAAACAAGTATAAGTAGGGTGTGCCTTCAAATCAGCCCTGCCTGTAAGTGCTGGCTACTGATAAACTGCAAGCCTGACCCAAGCCACTGGGTTTTAAAGGCTTCCTAGAGCTACTGCACATACAGCACATCAACTGTGCAGATTACTCCTGGCCTGAGCTTGCTCCTAGGAGCAAGCCTACATTAATAGAATGTGGTCTAAGTTCAAGACTATTCTGCTTCTGTACTACATAGTTGAGTAGGCTTCACACCACTCGTTTAAAAACAGCTCAGTGAGAGAAACAAACCCACTTCAATAACTATTAATCACCTCACAATTCTCATGATGGGCATTAACCATCAAGAAGCCTCCCCATTGAAGGACTAGTGCCAAATCAGTGCAAGGCTGGACTCTTACCACTCTCTGTCTAGCAGGAACACTGTTCCTCGTCCCATTCCCACAAGGCAAGTGGGTTCTCACTTGGGTTGAAAACCAAATTCAGCTGGCATTAAGTGACCATTTTCCTCATGTCTGATCCTAGATGGCTCAAGCAAGTCTACCCATCTTGTAGAGCCCAGCATACCAATGTAAGGTCTGAGTGCATACCGCACTGATAAGGGAGAGGACATATCTCATTTAGCCATCCCCAACAGGTAAGGGGGACAGATGGGAGCAATAACTCAGTCAAGCCTGCAAACACAAGCCACAGCCCTCAACTTGCTTTTGTACAAACAAGACCCTTTCCTTCCAGTGTTCACAAGACAAGACCCAGGAGAATTAGCCAGGGAGCAACATCAATGAGAAAAGCCAAACAGAGATAATGGATCTCTAAGGAAGGACAGAAGCACTTGCTCCAAATAAGCAACGATGTTTTGCAAGCCAAAATGCTCTGAGGAGTTGGGAACTGGTCAGGGAGCAGAGTTCAGTTCAGACTGGGAAAGCGATGAACCAAAAGGGGCTGCAGAGCTACTGTGGTAGTGCGTGAGACTGTGACAGGAAGGGCTGATAGCATCCTTATACTTTTTATACACTAGACTGGACAGGGAATTTTGCTTTATAACTAGAAGAAATAGGTTAGGATCTACGAACAGCCACTGACTTTCTTGGATGCAGCAATACATGCTTTGAGCCTTGTCTTCTGCCCAGTCTGAAGTCCTCAACTTTGTGGGAAAGTCCCGGGGTAGTTCTTCTCATAAATCAGTGGTTTCCTGCTGAGACATCAGGACTTTCATAGCTCCTTCTCCTCAAACTGATCTCCAGGGAAATGATGTGCCCAGTTACTGACTTTTCAAACACTAGAACAATTTCCTTGTCCTTCATAAAGTATCTCTTCCTGACCGGTGTATAACCTCAGGTAATTAGGTAGATTCCTAGATGGCAAATACCCAAGATCAGTCTTTAATCTCAAGGGGAAGAATAGTGACAGAGCTTTTAAAATATTTTCAGGTAATTCATAGAGACATTACATCCCTCATTACAGTCATCTTCAATGCAGCAGAACTGACTGAGTTGGAGTCTCTGGAATGAAATGAGGTAAAGCCTAAAGCACGCTGAACAGCCCTTTCCTGGGCATCTCCCCTGGTCCCTACTCAACCTTCTCCGACAGGTGATAAATGCAATCTCTCCATTTATTGGATCGTATTTCATCAAACACAAATGTATGTGTCACTATACATCTGTGCACTCCCTAAATGGCCTCTCCAGATTTGTGCTAATGGGGTTGCAGCAGGACAGAAGCAGGCTCAAGTCCCCACAAAGCAGAACTCAGGACAGCAAGGGACTCCTGCTTACCACAGATGAGATCCTGCAAGTTCACTAAATGTGGCCTATTTTTAAGTTCCATGAGATTCAGACACAAATCTAAACTGTCTCAATCGTGAGAACACAGAGTAAAAGATTAAATCCAAACCCATTTCACATCTGATTAAATCTATCTTTTGGGCCCAACCCTCAAAAGGGAGAGAAGTACATAGCTGAAGCAGTATCATAGGATTGTGTTTTGAGGCATATGGACATTGAGAAAATGGGTGAGGAACAGCTGAGGAATTACACCAAGAAAACAGTTGAGCTCCACTTAAGAAAAAGGCAGGTAGATAATTGATTTCAAAAGGAAAGAGAGAGAATGGTAAAATGAACTATGTGGGGGATAACCTGAATAACTCTAAAACACGTATGACTCAGTACTGTTTGTCATGGGGATCAACCCTAATATTTTAACAATATGTACTGAACTATTGCAGCTAATATAAAAAGGAGTCCAGTAATTATTTATGCATATTCATATGCAAAACAGACAAGAGCCTGCAGTTATTTTTCAGAGTGTGATCAGACCTATACTTCTTGAATTACACATCTGCTAAAATTTCTATGCTTTAGATAATGCAACAGTAAGCATGTGGACTGATTTTACTTAATCAAACAAAGTTTGAACTGCTTTCTTATTTAGCTAACAGCATATAATAGCCATAAGAACAAGTCATAAAGTTATCATCTTATTTGCATGAATACTAGAGTCAATGAAAGTGTTCCAGATTTACAGTCATCAGAAGGAAGTTAAAGACCACAGTGTATAAACATTAACAAAGAGTCTAATTAGGATCAAGCATTTCTGACAATTTTATTTCCAGCTAATTAGCACTGATGTTTTAGTATTAGGGCCTGACTGCACTGTATTCTGCAATAAAGAATAATTCATATCTACATTCAAAAAAATAATTTAGCAAAGAAAGGTGCATAGAAGTCCTTTTGTTTATAGTGCTGTCAAAAGGAAACACCTGGGGAGAAAAGTGTTAATCACCAGTAACAGGTTGAGACGACCCAGTGCTATTTACAGGGCATCCATGAGCCACCCTGCAGACTCAGGATAATTAATAAACCAGAGCAGGGTTCTTGCAATCTGACAAGTTAAGGGCCAATTTCTGGTGTGTGTACACACTCCCACATCTGTAACAGAAGCACTGGTTCTCTGGGTGCAACTGGGAGACTGCAGCTACAACAGGACCATTAAGTGACATCTCGGGTGGCTTCCTTTCGCTAGAAAAATGGTCCAGGGTTGCTGGGGGGCTGCTGGCAGCAGGGGGGAAAGCCTTTCCCTGCATCCTGCAGAGGAGCACGGATAATCCAGCACCCAAAACAAGAGTCAAGTTCCAGGTCTGTACCACATCCTGGGGCTTCTGCCACACTCCTGTGCAGGACAAATTGCTGCCAGAATATCACATACCTGCTGTACAAATGCAAAGGTACAAAACTGAATCTGCAGGTACAAGCCTAAGAAAATGGGATCACTGCACTTGGAAATGTGTGTTACCATGTAGAAATACTTCTGTACACATGCAAAACTGTAAAAGTTGCACATATAAGCCTCAATATTTAATGCAGAATCTGTAGATGAAGTGACCTGGAAATACACTAACCACTGAGAGAGAGGCTTCACATCCAAAACCCAGAAATATATTGACAGCATTAAGCAGAGAAACCTAAAGCACTCTCATTACTCTTGTGCACAAAACAATTATGTTATCCAAGGTGTTTTTAAGAAAGAAATGATTTCCAAGCAAGGCTGCTATCTGAAATGGCACAGAGAGTGAGAACAAAACAGCAGAAGAGTCTCTCTAAAATTGCTGCGAAGAGGACCTTCCTAAAGTCCCAGGCCATTCAGAACAAGAAGACCTCCATCCATCTCTCTTCACCACACACTGAGCAGCCAGGCTCATCCATCCATATCACCATTTATAGAAGTATTCATCCTTTGGAGGCTCTTGTCCTTCCACAGCAGGTGCCCAGGGTGTTCAAACCTATAGTTCTGGTGATTCAAGCCATAGGACTAAAACGAGATGAATCTGGGGTTTTGTCCCAATTTACAACTACACTGTAGAGATCAGGTTCACTGCGGATCACAAGGTACAGAGGTGCTACAACAACAGGCAACACAGTGGTGCTACAGACGTACTGAGGAGAAGTTGTGCGTTACAGCTATCATTTGTTTAGTATGTTCATAGAATCAGTTTAATCTGTAACTAGCAGCAGCTGAAAAATGAAGCCATATTTTTTGCTCCAAATTTCTATCAATGTGTATGAAATACCTCAAAGAGCATAAATAATGTCCTGTTTTGCTCCTCTGTAAGTGGCAAAGCATTGACTTCAGCCAGAGTACAACCCTATTCCCCAAATACCTCCTAGGTGATGTTTCTCTCTCCCTTGTTTCAGTCCTGCTTCGAGCCAGATTCTCAGCTGGTGTAGGCCAGCAAAACTTAACAGAACTAAAGGAATGACACTGACTTTCGGCAAGTAAAAATCTCTGCTTCGTTAAGTAGAAGGAGTGAGAAGGGGGATTTATTAGTGTAGTTGCTTTAACAGGCCAATTACAATTTTATTAGAGGAAAAGCTTTTTAACAGCCATGCTATGAATTAAATTTATACAGGTTTTTTTTCAAAAAATAATTAGCACTATAAACAATAAAAATGAATTGAGTGTTGACCAAGAGAGTTTGGAGTAGACCAGTGGTGTTTCCTTTTGGTGAAGCCTTTATCATTACTACCTCAATGACCTAATCTCAGATATTCTACTTCCTTTTATCATACGTCGCTTTTACTCTGCCCATCTGAATATGCATGAGGGAAGGAGCAAGACTGATGTATATTGGAAAAGTAACTCAAGTCAATTAATGAAAGCCCTTATTTTTACAAAGCTAACTTTCATGAAGTGGGAAATAAGACATTAACTCTAAGCCAATCATAAAGAATCAACAGCATTAATTAGATGTTTAATAATGAGTGACAGTAATAACCCCAGATAATAAACTCCATTTAAACTCTGGTAAATAAAAGCTGATGCAATAGGTGCACGGTCTTGGTTCACCGGCAGTGGATTCACGTGCCTCACGTGGCAGCTCACCTGAGGACAGTGAAGCCCTTGCTGAAGTCTCAGATAAGGTGCTGGATTTACATGCAGCTCCTGTTGGATGGAAACATTCAGCTCCTTCCTCATTCCCAGGGAGCTGACGTGAGTCGCTAGACTCTGATTTCACACCAGTTTAACACATCAGTAACATTTCAGTAGTATAATTCAACCTCTGAAACTATGTCTTGAGTTACACTGATAGCTAGGAAAGGTGAAAAATCAGGCCAAGAGAAAAATTTCAGAAGCAAGATAGCTCTTGCCTGGAGACAGAAACACATGTACCTCCCACATACCCCCTCTCCGCAGAGAGAATAATTTCAGTCCGTTCATCCAGAACAAGCAAACCCACAAATAGAAAAAAATGAGGAGTTCTTCTTTGTGCTTGGATCCACAGCATAATGAGCTAAGATCCAGCCTCTCTGCCACAGGCGTATTAGCAAGCAGCTCCTACTGCCTCAAGGGAAGAATAAACGAGGGGATACGACAACTCCATCACGCCCACACCTACCTGCTGCACCAGTGGGACCAGAGCCAAGGGATGAACTGGTTCTCATCTGCCCAACCAGCTACCACCTCTACTCCTTCCTTTCCTTATTCCTGTAGCTGTTACCCTAAACTACCAGCCTAGCCTTGTGCTTCTGATAACTGCACCATGGATTGGGAAGGAAGCAAAGGCACCTTTGTCCTGCGCCTGCCATTCCTCCTTCAACACATCCCCTTCCCAAGCTCCTCCTGGCCTGCAACAGCCTCACCCCTGGCAGTGCTGCTACAAAGCAGCAGCCTTCCCTCGAGGGATTCGAAGAGTTTGCCACCTCTGAAAAGGTGATCTATTTAGTTGAAGCAGGCTCCAAATGCAGTGGAGCTGCATTCCTTGTCTCAAGAACCAGTCAGTCTGTCATTAAAACTGACTGGGCCTGAGTGCCAGATTCTGCTGGCTTGCATTTTACAAAGCAGCCACGGCAGCTCCTCATTTGCTCCTCTGTGCAAATGTTAGCAATTACAGCTCACAGACATGAAATGTAGGTATATGGGCCTAATTAGAGCTGAAAAGATTTAAAGACAAATATTTTCCTTAGAGAAAAGTCATCTGAAACCATCCTTCAGACACTTACCTGGACAGCTTCTTTGTGCTAAAAAGAGTTATCCACACAGCACTGTGCTGGAAATCTTCAAGGAAAGCAAAGGAATCAAGAGCTCAGGGCAAGCTTTAATTCCAGACGCACCACTGATGTCTATATTCCTGTGATCTCTTGACACATTTTTTAACCATCCAGCTGGGATTGCAGCCAGACCAGTAACATTTAGTTCCAGACTACAGGAAAAGCTATTTGCACACTCAGCCCCCAACTGCAGATCAGCAACATTAATAGTTATCATTATGGTATATATAACAATGAATTAGAGCTCAAACAAACTAGCTTTTAGAAGATGCCTTCATTAAACCATACTGCAGTGAGTCTGAAAGCAAGTACAATGCTGTCACCTGTCTCATTTCAGTTGACTTCTACTGTTCTGTACAGTCAGACTACTGTCATTTACAGTAATAGGAGAGATATTTTTAAACACCTTTCATCAGGCTTTTTTTTTGTGGAAACAGCTGAAAATAAGGATTGTCTGGTGCCCTGTCATCCTCTCCCCTCTCCTACCACTCACACTGACTGATTCAAGAGAAGCCAGTTCCTTGGCTGATGGCAGAAATCCTGTAGCTTCATCATCACAACTGGTGGCACAGTGCAAGTTTCCATGCTTGAAAATTTGGCTCAGTAAGGATTTATCTACCATACCAAAATGTCATCCTGGATAGCAATTTGCTTCCTCCAGTTAAATTAAAAATCCAAAGTTAAATTTGTTTAAAACACTAAAACGGAAAATCTATTTTATTCTCGAGCAGACCCCATGTGGAAACTTTAGAAGTCTGAATCTTCACAAGCAGATTAACTTTGGCATCTCCCACCATGAAGCAGGAATATTTAAATCTAAAAATAGCATACTAAAGCTGTTTTAAGTTGGATAATTCAGCCGGAGGTGGCTTTCATTTCATCTAGCTCTACCTAATTTGCTACAGCTAAAACCTATCTGAGACATGCTGAGCAAAAGGGACAAGCAAAGCTTCCCCTTGTCTGTAGCTTAAGACTCCACATTAAATCTTGCAAGTCGTTGCACACATCCTTTCCTGTATTCAAAAGGTCACGTTTGACCAAGCTATCATTAATCACACATCTGCACAATTTAATCAGTTGGTAGAGAGATTATATTAGTAGTTTCCTATAGCAGCATGTAAGTATTTTACCCTTGTTCAGCTTCTTTCCAAGAAAGCCAAGCCAGTTTACAGCAGAAAGGTGAAACGCTCATGCTTATCTGTTAGAGGAAATAAACATAGGAGATGCCTCTTCTTTCTGTTTTCATAAAGATCAAGGAGAATGTACATTGGTGTGGGGAGGTTGTTGTTTAATTATACAACAGCTATGGAGAGATAACAATCTCTTTGAAGTCCTTTAACTTCTGTGCCACTTTATCAAGTGAAAAAGGAAGAAAGATACTCATCACTTTGAATGCTGCCAGCTGAGATCTGGGGAAGGGGGGAGAATGTCACACTGAGGAAGATACACGTTCAAATTGATTAATAAATGTAAACACATCATTAGATTAAATAGCAGGTTAGTTTCCTGACAGCTCGGTTGTCAGGAGTAGAAATAAAAAAAAAAACAAAGAAAGATCACAAATCCCCCCCCACAAATAGCAGCTAAAATGCTAGTCATGTGGAGCTTGACGCTGCAGGAGCTACCCCTGGGTTGTTCTCTGCAGTTCTTTGTGTTGGTGTCAATTAACCAATTCCTACTTTATCCAGTATATGCATAATTAGAATCTAATTTTCAGCCACACAGTGATTCCTTCTTCCTTTTCCAGGATTAGGATCTTAATTCTTTCATGAGGGAATTCTTGTTTTAAGGAGGATATTCTGGCTGGGTTAGGTAGGTATGCCTCTCCTGCTAGCTACAAAAAGATTTCCTTTTCCAGACATAGAAATATTTAGGAGTAGTCAGGGAGGGGAAAATTCCACAAGTGTCTTAAACTGATAAATTCATCAAAAAATGATGCATTTTAGATGTGTAACTTCTTGAACAAGGAAGGCAGTATACACTGATGACATTTTTTCCTTCCACTGAAATGCTTTGGAAAGATGTATTCTCAATAGGCAAACTATGAATTTCAAAACAAACCTTTAGGAAAAAAGAAAATCTAGAGCAAGAATATGAAGAAAAAATGAAATTAATTCCACTGTTATTTACCGAGTAATCAAAAACCTCCAGCTGTGAATTTCTCTGTTCAAAAGCTCATATATTTTTCAGACGTAAGGATGGCTGAATTTAGTAAAAAAATATGGGCTGATAACCTAAGCAATGAAAGTGTTGCCAATTCAATTACACACCTGATTAGTACCCAGTAAAGCAGAGGGAGAAGGGAAAGATTATTTAAGCAATCTGTGAGAGGACACAAAAAGTGATCCCTTTTCTTGAGGTCTCCAGATCTGATCAAGTAATCTTCAGCTACTCCTTACAGAATTTTGGCCCTTTCCATGACACTTATATCTGTTTAATCTTATACACAAGATAAATGCCAATACATGTTTTTAAATTAAATGTTGCTTAATTAAATGAAGCTTTTTTATTAAATATTATATCATTTCTATGTGCCACATGATACGCACGGTCTGATTATCATAGCAATAACTTAGATTGATCTCTGTGTACTTGCAAATACTCCCTAAAGTGCTATGAAAGGGCATATGGCATAATGGCATCTCTTCTGCTGTAATCATTATTAGTGGGACATATTAATGTATTGAAAGTGAACTGAGGGCTTGTAAAAGATGAGCTCTTTAATACAGATGCTTGCTTTTTTGTTTCAAACAAAAGATGGCACATTATTCATCATTTTACAGTGAGGGTGCAGCTTTAGGAAGCACAAGCTTTGACAGCAAAATGGGCTTAAGAAGTTCTACATGCCCTTTTCTTTTTTCATACAACCCTTTTATTTGGAGGCACAAGAGAAATTTCTCCTCAGTAAACCTATTCCTTCAAGTGTGCTCTGTTCCTATCCTGGAAATCTTACTTATGGACAAGAGAAAAAATTTCTCATAAGTATCCAAATTCCACTCCGTGCAACTGGTTGCATCTTATTTAGAAAACACAGCTTGGTTTCTGAGGCTCAGAGACTGGCAAGGCTTGAGAGCATCTAATAGTCAGTGAAATTTGAATCTTGAATTAGATCTTCAGTTAAATTTTCCCAAATTTGTGAGAGCTGCCTGGAAATTGCAACTGAAGACCAAACACCAAGGTTCAGTGCCTAAACTCACATATGGGATATGTTTTTAATTCAGAAACTGGGCTAACATCCAATGATGGCAATGGGGATGCTCATTTCTACTCTCCTTGGTGAAGAACCAGTGGGTGGAAATAAGGGAACTATTTTTAAATAGACCTGCAAAAACTGCCGTCTGATGCAGACAATAAAAAGTTATCATGTTATGACTGATACCAGTAGGTATTGTCATCACAAAATTACACCTTTTCCCTGGTAACTGAAAGTCTCCAGCTTTCATCTTAGTAGGTCAGAGGCATCTAGACCTCCTGAACAGGTTACCTGGACTCTCCTGTCCATCTAATAGTCACTGCATAGAAACAGAGACTGAGGAACCACAGTCCTCTAATGGCCAACCCAGTCCAAACCACGACAAACTTGAACAACAGCACGCATTCCATGGGAATTCTGGGCTGTATCCCTTCTCTCTGGTCTAATTCTAGCATTCAAATACAATCTCAGAGAGCCAACACCTCAGATTTTCTCATGAGCTCTAACTCAATGCCCAGGCCTTTAGAAATGCTGTCCTAGCATGAGGCTTGTTTTAATCATTGTCCTTAGAGCTTCTGGATGGTGCAGTTGTACAAATACCATACAACCTTAACGTTTATTGCTTTCCAAACAGGAATAATTAGGATGTGTATGACTGTTTTTCTCGTCAAGGATATTAGTTACTCCAGAACTCTACCAGGTGTACCTATGTGTCTACACACAAAAGATGGGGTTTGCTTTTCACTCCAGATACAAGACACCTGATACCCACAATAACAAAAAAACCTGGGACATTAGACACAGATGTCATTAGTTTTAGATCATATTCTACTTCTTCTCACAATAAAACAGCTCAGTATCACTTTGGAACAGACTATAGCTAACAGCCTGTTAACCCAAACTACTGACAAAAAGGTCTGACGCATCAAAATTTACATCTCAACAGCTGCTTAAGTACTACCTTATCAACTGCTTTTCATAACTCATCTACTCTCTCTAATGAAGAGAAAATTGAACATTTGTTTCAGTTGTTTTTCTACAGGTTAATGGAATTAAATAGCTTCTGTACTTTTGTCTGTCTCAGAATTCTCAGTTAAGGAACGGCACCTCCATTTTATTTAGAGGTTTTCCTTTATGGGGAACAAACACGACAAGACACAAAGGAAGGAAATCAGTGTGAGACTCCTAAAATGATCAATGACCTCTGAGCCACCAGCTTCCAGCTTAAGAAGATGAAGAAAAAAATATTCAAGGAGGATTACTTAGGAAATATACAGGATACACCACACCACTCCACACAGGTTGAGTGAAAGGCCCCAAAAGCAGGACGTTCCAATGCTACGTTCCCAGTGTCCCTCACATGCCACCGTGGCCCTATCGTATGTACAGCACAGCCACAGGCACAGTCCCTTCTGTAAGAATTTCATAGTCCAAGTAGAGGAAGCAGGCAAAGAGGGAAGAAGTAAAGGAAAACAGGTTCAATGACTTTCTTAAGGTCGTATCTCATAGCAGTGGCAGAGACAAAAGAAGATCCTTCTCTCCACAGCCCTCCTTTGGGCTCACTGTAGTGCTGCTATGACAAGGGAGATCCAACCTTCTTCCTCTGGCCAACAGGATACTTCCCACAATTTAACCTCTTGTCTGTCTTTAAAAGAGCTGAGGATTTCTTTACATCAGCTCGAGCCTTCTAATTGTAGACTTCTGAAACACATATATAATTTTCAGGAGATATTTTTGATGATTATTTATGTCCCTGTTACCACCTCCCTTCCCCAATACCCTGCTCCTCTGGAAACCAGGTAGATGACAGTGTTCATGAAGAGGAAAGCATCAAAGAAGCACATGCAAAAATTCTGTTGAAGAAAATAAAAGTAATTTTAAAAAATGAAAAGGAAGAAAAGAGGGCCAGTTAGGCATAAAAACATTTCCCAAGGAAAATCCATGCAGAACTGGAAAACACTAGGAATTTGGACTTAGAATTCTTAAGCAGAATAGACCCAAATGAACCACATCTTTGTGGGTTTCTGCTTGAAGATGTAGACAGCTCCAGAGCCACCAGTGCTTTTGTGTTAGAAGCAGCAGTGGCAGTCTGACAGAAATATTCTTTGTCTCACACAGGACATTCCGTTTGCTCCAGGAACTATTCAGTGTTACCTACTACCCTCTGATGTAAGAGTTGCATACAATAAGAAAACAAAAACCAAACACCATGATCACATACTAAGAATAATAAACTCAAAACAACTCATGGGTACTCCATGGCTGAAATTTGTTTGCACAAATTATTCAGTGAGCACTTATGAATAATGAATGCATTGTGGAAATCACAATCAGCTTGTGAATGATTTATGAACTGAAATATGGGCTGAATTTGTCAGATAACCTTATTTTTCACAAATCACTCAACCATCTCCTACGTTAAACAGTACCAACTGGTATCCAAATAGCCCTACCTACAAAATAAAATCTCTGTTTTCTGTGGCATGAAAAGAGCTCTTTGAAACCAATCTTCTGGAAAAAGCTTTGCTCGAAAAACAAGTAATTATCCAGAACCAATACTAATGACATCCTATATTTTAGTTACCAAAGACCATAATGTCACAGTTTGGCACGTACCCTACCAGTCCCAAATGTCCAAAGAGAATATCCATGGGCATCACCTATCACAAAATGCTTTATAAACTAGGAATAGTAATGCCATTTACAGTGCCTTTAAAATAAGTAATTGTTTTTTAATTGTCTGGGAGAGAAAGAATAACTAAAGCAACCACACTGGTGGTGAATGAACACGACCAGAAGTTTAAAATATTTATTCTGAAGCATTTTAAAATGTTTAGGAAATTAACTTAAACTTGACAGTCTATAACACAGCCTCTTTTCTTGAAGATTTTGCCCTATAGCTGGTTTAACAAAGGAATCTGAAAGCAGTTTATCAGTATATACAAAAACTTCCACAAAGTAGCAGCGGTACACAGAAACTCTCCTACTGGCTCAGACCCAAAGTCCAGCTAGCCTGTTCTCCTTGATGGCACCTGATGTTCACAGAAAGCTGTAAAAAAACACCAGTAAGAAGCAAGATCTCCATCATGCTTTCAAACGTCAGAAGGGCAAGCTGCTTCCCTTGGCCCAATTCCTCCCTTGGTGCCAGAGGCACTTGGAAAGTGCTATCCCTGCATCCCTCCAGATCTCAGGCACTGCTTATCTCTGGCCCTTTCACAGCAGCCATGAGGCAAAAAGACTCCTCCTGGTGCCCTTGTTTCCCAAGCATCCCTGTAGAGCTAGGAAAAACTCGGCTAAGGGTGAATCAGGGAACATGCTTTCAAGAAGCATTGTGATTTTACGAGTAATCCCTCTAATGTAGAGACAGCAGCGGGTTTAGCACACCATTCCTGTCAAATGGCAGCAGGACCTACCGCCTTAATTGAATGCTCTTGATTTGCTGAGTGAACCCCAGGATGCAGAGAGCCTGCCAGCCTTCGCATGCCATGTCAGCAGCCACTTCGGGTGCTCTTTCACAGCCTGTCACACCTTCAAAGCAAGGAGACACAGAACAGCTGGCGTATGCATCAGCGTAAGAGGGAACAACTTCTCAGGTGGGATTTCATCTCCCTTGGGGTGGAACAACTCCACATGGTGGAAAACCACTAATGATCATGCAGTGCTAAGATGAGAAAGGCAACTTGATTGTCCTGTATTTGTTGCTTGCTTATGCAATTGTAAGGAGGGATTGCTGCAGTGTTGCTAAAAAACCTGGAGTGCTTTTGACCTTTTGTTTTGCTTACTGCAGTCTCTGACAGTTTCAGCAACACGACGGTTCTCAGTGAGCATCAAGTACTGAACTATTTATTCAGAGTACAAATGAATAATGAATAGGAGCTCAACCAGGACCCCTGCATCAGCATTCTCACTCTCATAGCACAAAAATGCAACAGGCTACTTACACCATACAGAGATGAAAAAAAAAGATAGTACTTCCCCAATGACTTATTGCAAATAAAGTTCAGGAATTAGTTCATTCTAAATGTTACTCCAATAAATAAAGGAAGCTGCATCTTATCTGATGTTAGCCCTCACTGCTTCAGGACAAATTGTGGGTTTGGGAAAAGTGGGAGAAACACTGTTCTGGAAACAGTTAGAACTGACTTCCAGTTTCTCATCTGACAAAATACAATGAAATCAAAGTGGAAGCAAATTTAACATATTCTGTAGAACTACCTCATTCCCTTTTTGTTTACAACATGCATCCCAAGTCAACAGGTATTCTAACGTGGTTGAGACATGGTTATTGTCACAGGATGTATTATTAGCACGGTCAGGAAAGGGTTCACCTGAGGCAATTAGGAGAACATACAAACAGAACAGCCTTCATTATAATTACCAAAAAACAAGGGGTTTTGACCACCCAGGGTTTCTTCCCACTGTGGGTATAGCATGACCTGACCACAGACGCATCATACACTAACATTAAAAAGCAACAAAAAGCATATAAAAACATTCGTCTGCAAGGAAGAGGATAAAGGCTGAACTGTCTTAACAGCTTCCTTGATGAGTAGGCACACAGGATTTAAATGAATAGCAACACAGCTGTTGTAAGAATTAGAAACTCCATCTTATGAAAAATGGTCACTGATCATTTCTTGTTANTATTATTTTTTTCCTCCCAGCTACCACGAGGAGGCACTGCAGTCTGCTTTATGGAAGGATTTTTTTTTTTTAATTTTTTAAAAAAAAAAAAAAAAAAAAAAAAAGGAGGGAAATACCAGACACTTGGAACTCTACTCCAGAAATGTACTTGCTTTAGAGTGGAAACTTGACTTCACTCCCTGCAACGAGGTTCTAAAACTCCAGCAGGAGAAAGCTGACTGCTTTTAAGATTAAGCTCAGTTTGCTTCTGAATGCTGCATCAGCTGGTAAGAGACATTTGTTTGAAAAAAATGCACAACTGGATCTCACGTTCCCCTTCTGTGTTCGAATGGGTGGGCTCAGAGTGGGGTCTGAGTATGTGTTGTAAAAGCCTTGGTCATCACAGGCTCAAAATGCTCAGATTAGGATTTATTTCACTGTTTGCTGTGCACACGGACAGAGAAGGATGAAGAGGACTGGGAAAAGTGCATGACTTCCAGTAGAAAGTGTACAAAAAGACAGCTGAGGACATGGCAGTGAAAGCAAAGCAACTACAAAGCTTTGGTGAGGCAACTGGAGAGTATGAATCACCTAAGGAACTTTGCCACTACTTGTCAAACAAATTATTCATCAAATTACTTCTCCTGGTATTTGACTGGTTCTAATAAATCTCCCAAGCTTTAAAAAAGCACAGTGGTAAAACAGAAAGATTAGATATCTTTGTATCTTGTGGTCTCATAACCACAGTGAAGAAACTGAAAATTCTTGCAAATTGAAGACACCATGGAGAAAGCAAAGAATCAATTTTCATCAAACAACCTGAAATTTGTTTCCATTCACACTAAAAAAAAAAAAAAAGATTAATGTTTTGACTTCATGGAGAAGGAGAGAAAAATAGCAGGCAGTCTATGACTTTCTCAGGCTGTCACTTCATGCTCACCCTTCTGAACAAGTTCTGCTTGCCTTAGCTATCCCTAAGGCTGCCACAGCCTTTGAAATCAAAAGCTCTACTAAGTCTGTATCACACTGAGGCTTGCCTTCCCTTGCACATTCTAACACTGCATTACTTACAGCCATACAGTTAATGTTTAGGCAATCCTGCTCATCCAGGCACCTTCTGTGACAGTTTTAACACCTGGGTCATGAAGGTGGAGGCATTGACATTGGGACAGAGTGCAAAATTAAACCTGCAAATTGCTGAATTTGAGCACCGTCTGCTCATGAATGCAGCTGCACTTTGCAAAGCCAAGAGATGCCCAACTTCACAAACCAAAGGGTGACTGGTTTTGTACTGTAAAACCTTGCACTCAGCAGAGCTCCAGCTCTCAACACATACGTAAAACCTGTCAGCACAGCAACCCATTCACAGGAACACTAAACATGGAATATTTGCCATGTTTTGAGTTTTCCAGGTGGAGTGTAAACTTTGCAGTCCAGCCTGCAGGTTTCAAAGTGTGAGGATTGCCCCAAACAAGCCAGTTTAGGAAAGGGCTGCCATTAGCAAACACGCACCTCAATTTTCTTCATGCATACATCTGCTCTCCTGCTTTGATCTCCATGGCCAAAGAAACAAAGTTCAATTTGCTCTCCCAATGAAATTAAAAGGCCTTCTGAAATGCACAGCCTAGCACTGTAATTTTCTAGAGAAAGATGATATTGCAGAATACACCTAAATCCATCTTTGTGTGTTACTCGTCTGTTGCCATTTTGTAGAGACCTTTCTTTTTGCTGAAAGTTCATAGAAGGTTTCTATGAGGTTTCAGTGGACATGGGAGAAAGGACTTCCCAGCCAAGAAATGAGAAGGGTGGGCTGTAAGACAGCAAATCACCAGCAGCACATAATTATATCCGACCACTACGTTCCTTTTGTTTTGGCAGAACACAGCTGAGGATTTCAGTGCTTCTACTAGCTCTTTTTGTTCTCCTGTTTCTGCTTCATTGACTCTGGTGCTGGAGAGTTTCTTCCACAGGGCTGACGACAAGTACTAGGAAACAAGTGGCAACTTGAACGGTTCATAAAGCACATTGAAATAAACATGGATCAACCGCTGTTGGCCTTCACAAGATCTTAGTCTATTAGGTGTGCACTAACTCAGGCCCCCTTTTACTGCCTCTAGACTTTTGTATTGGATTAATCGAAGAAATACTGAGCAACTGCCCCCTGAGTCCCTTCTCCCAGAGCCAGCACAGTCGCATTTTCTCGCTGTCACCAGTATAGGAACCACAGCAAACCCACAGGACAGAGCAAGCACCAAACAGATCTGGAAGATTAACAGCTCGGCCACCTTGCAGAGAGAACAGATAGAGATGACCATTTTAAGCAAAAATTAACTTCTTCAGTATATACATATATATATATATTATTTTTTCCTTTGCATCTCCGAAGTATCACTCACGCATTTATCCCAGAGCTTATCTGGGATCTTCTGACAGGATACTTTATGTGGGGAAAATTATGAAGGAATTTTCTGCAAGCAAGACTTTCTGCAGCCTGTGCTGCAGTTTTGATAGTGTTCTATGTTAGAAACAACAACTTAAAAGTGAGCATATCCACTGAATCAATATTCAGTGGTGACATTTCAAATGTTTAACATGTAGATATTTCAACATGAACTGACCTTTCATTTCAGTATTTTAAAATTACATATGGAAAAAGAAAAATGTGGACCTTGCCTTTTAAATTAATGAAATAGGGTAAAATCCAAAACCAAGCAACTCTGGGTTTGGTTTTAATTGTAAAGAAAAATTTGGAAGATGTAGAATTTCCTACAAAACAGTATTTCTGAAGAGCACAATGTTTTTTAAATTGATCACAATTATTTTCTGGGAGGGAAACATGAGAAAAACAATTTCTAATGGCAGACAACTCAGTAATGATCTGTAGAATGAGAAACCACATTAATAATGGAATCAAAATACAGGAACACTGAACCATCAAAGTAAGGACGTATCATTTTCCAGAAGGTGTAACTGAAAGTCTTTTACCAGAAAATACCATTTCTATATATTCCATTTGTTCACATCTTCTCTATTATCAGTTAAAATACATGCAATGTATGTAGACATCAGGAGCAAGAGGAAAATGAAAATAATTGGTATTAAACATTTAGGGGAAAAAAACCCACAGGTCATACTTCGAGCTCTCATGTCATTTCCAAATGCCCTTCTTAAAACTGCATTTGACAGCAAATTGCATTCGGCTTATTTTGCACATGGCTTAGGATTCAGGGCAGTCCACAGCTCCTGCCCTTCTGAGTGTTTGGGAATGGTAAACAAATTGGCAGATAATTACATTCTGTCTCTTAGCAACCCTAACTGTCTTGCAATGAAGTTATTGGACTTCTTTTTTTCCCCTGATGTATTCTGATAATGACATTATTTCTACAAATTTTAGACCCAGTCTGAAAAAACCCTTTTGTACAGAACCTCCTGGATCAGTCCATCATAAATGACAGCAAAGAGCAGCCAGTGAAAGCTGCCACCTTGTTTATAACCTCTTGGGAAGACAATTCACAATAAATATATACTGAGGACAAACAAATGAGTAAGTAGGAAGAGGCTAGTCAAAATATTTTGTCATGAGCCTAAACAGCCTTTTCCACTGCTGTGACTGTAAACAAACACAATATAGAAACCTACGGTTTAGATACAAACCTTTAGACAGCAAAACTCCCAATTATTTAACTGAAGAAAGGAAAGTTGAAATTCTGGAATAGAAGAGAGGTTTGGGACAGTTTTTTGGAAAAGATTGGGTTTGGTAACCTTTTTTGAGAATGCAATCCCTCCTGAAGACATGAAGGAATTCTGAAAGGCCAGTTCTTTTTACTGCAAGTGAAAGGAGAAACACTGCTGCCACTGCTGCAGCCCTGGGACTGGGCAACAGCAGCAGGTGCCAGGAGTGGATGTGAAAATCTTTCCTACATTTCAGTGGAGTGTGCAGCACCTTTCTTCAGTGCATTCCTGGGAACCAAATGATCTCTAAGTCGTCTTTCCCTCTTAGTAGAATCAGAGCAGGTATTAATAACAAAGTAGTTAAAGACACTGAAAAATCAATATTATCATAAAAGACAATTAAAACAGCAACCTAAAATACCTTATCCTGCCAAAAGACATTTTATTACGCATCATCTTAAAAGGTCTCCTTACACAAACACTGATTTTACATTTAGAATCTTTGCACAATTGCTGGCAGTGATGCATGAATGTACAGTTAGGAAGAGAGTAACTTTCTTATCTGCCTCCCTAATAACGAACGTAATACTGCTTCTGTTCAACGGCCAATTGATGCACAAGTACCTCATCCAACTAACTCCCAAAGCAGGTTATTGCTCCCTTATCATGGGTCATCTCTGAAACAGTAACCAAACAAAAAAATCATTTGAAACAAAACACAAGGAACCAGCAGTCTCACTGAAGAGCATTAACTGTAAGTATTTGTACCTTGACTGATTACTTGAGAATGAAGATAATGAAGATGAAAATCTTGGACACTCTGGAACCGGACATCGAAAATATAGAATCATAGAATCATAGAATGGTCAGAGTTGGAAGGGACCTTNTCTCCCCTCTTCCAATTTAAAACCATTACCTCTCGTCCTGTCACTAGACTTCCTGACCAAGAGTCCCTCCCCAGCTCTCCTGTAGGCTCCCTCAAGTTCAAAAGCAACAACATAAATCACAAAAAGTAATAAATTTCAGCACATGGACTCAAGAGTTGGTCCCTCTAACTCTTGGTAAATCGCATCTGCATAGCAGACATGAGAGACTAAATACCAGGGTTTTTTGAGGCAATTACAAATGAAGACCAATACACAGTCTTTTCAGAATGTTTTGTTGCTGTGCAGAGTGTTATCCTCCGTTTGGGCCAGGCCCCTGGTGGGTTGTCTGGGTTCAAATGAAATGCTTGCCACAAAAAAAACCAACCAAACAAAAAAACCCAACCAAAACCAAACAGACTCCAACTAGATGAGAAAGAAAAAACATTCTGCTTCAGTCAAGCATCCAACAAATGAAAGGCAAAGAGAATGGGAAAGGGATTCCTTTCCATTGCACGCTGTTTTGGTAAAGGATTCATCTTCCAGCAGCTCCTCACTGAGCGTACAGGTGTGCTCCTTCTTGAGAACAGAGCCAGTGGGCAGCAGAGATGCCACCACCAGCAGCAGACACCACACCTCCCCTTCAGCAATGGAGCTGGGACAAGGTGGCATTGCTGCTGTTCTCCTTTCTCCTCTGCTCTCAGAACATTAAGGTAGAGGCAAACACACTTGCTCAGCTCCAGCCTCACCTCTTAAATTTCTCTTTGTTCTCCACCACTCATTCTCTTGAAGTCACAGCCCCCCAGATTTGCTAATCAAGTGCCACGTGTTACTTGTCTTCAACAAGCAAGGTTTAGAAAAGCTTGTATCAGACTACATTTTGCTGGGCAAGGAGTTAGAGATCATAGTTTTTGTCATCAGGTCTAAGAAGGAGTGTGTGAAGCAGCAAGGAGCAAAGCTGGCTTCTGACAAATGTTTTGGGAATGCTTTCCTTATACTGAAATGGAACAGGGTTTTTTTTGCTCTGTCTTCATTTACTGTCCTGAAATCTAGTGAAAGCCCACAGGATGTGGCAGCAGAAAACCTGTCCAAGAAAAGAGCAGTTGCTCAGCTGCATTAAAGACCCCCTTAATTTCTAATTTTAAAAAACAAACAAACAAACAAACAAACAAAAAACCCCAAAAAACCAAAACAACAAAAAAACAACCAACCAAACAAAAAAAAACCAAACAAAAACCCCCACTACTTTATCTCTACATAGGTTTTTTCCAAATGAAAGGCAAACAGAAATAAATACCTATAAGCAGAGTCTTGCCAACCCTCATGCATTTTTAAAAAACTCAACACAGAATCTAGGAGGAGAGGCAGGAACTCAGGCAAGGTTATGCTGATGAAAACACCGTGATGCTCAAATACAGTTTCCCTTTCAGAAGCTGCCAGGGTGGGAGCAGTCACAGCAAAAGGGTGCGTGTCTGGCTCTGTGGTGCCTGCTCAATGAAGCTCTTTGGCCGCGCTGGCGTGTGTGCCATGCGGTACAGGGGTTGCCATGGCAAGGACATGTGCAGTTCTTGATCTGCTTCACCACAGACCTAGCAGAATTCAGATTAACAATGCAGAGATTGGATTTCCTAGGAAAAAAAAAGCTGCGCTTTGCTTAGCCCAACTGTTTGGATGTACAGCTGAAACAATTCAAATTGTCTGTGTGATGGTACCTGTGATGTGCTCATTAAAGACTTTTAATCTCAGAACAGTAGCTATGTAACACAAACACTATCAGTTCAGCCTCCAAAAGCAGCCATATATTCCGCATGTGTTGCAGTACATGAATTTCAGTACACTTTTCCTCTTAAATAGATAGAAAATTCTATTTCTGTTTCAGCCCTCAAAACACAGATATAAATAGCAGAGAGGGGAACAGGGGACAACTGTTCCAGCAAAATAATAAAAAACATGTCAAACCAACTCTAAAATTCAGTCATTGCTTTTCATTTTTTCTTTTTTTTCTTTTTTAATGTTGCAATCCAGAGGCTGACAATCAGCACAAGAGATTCCTGTGAAAGATGTTCCTGGCATTGAGGTAGAAAATATATCACCAGAGTTTTAACACCTGGTACCAAAATTAAGCAGCTTGCTAATGCAACAGGCTGATGAAGACCTGCTGCTGTTCCTAACTCAGTGACAACATGGGGTTGGAACTACTTCCAACCCAAAGCCAGGTTTGTAGAGATGATTCTGTTCCTGTTTGACCTGACTGAGGTCAGATCCAGCAAGGCGCACCGTTCCTGCACTTTAAGGAATCTCACTATGGTGCCAGGATCTGCCATGAAATGCCCAAGAACCTTTGTCACACCTTGACCTTCAGCGTTTGGTACACATTCAGGTGATGTTCCTGTGTACTGCTGCTCCAAGAAAAAAGATATCCAAGATATCTGAAATAATTTCTGATACTACGGATCAACAACCTTCAAGCAAAAAAATCACACAGAGCTTAATGACACAGAGTGAGTGCCCAAGCCTCTGAGCAATTCCGAAAAAGCAGGCAGACCTCAATGCCATTAGAATTTTTAATAAAGGATAGCCCTTTGTCTCCGTGCTCTTCATGGAGGTACTTGAAAAGAGATAACCTGTACTGAAAAGACAATTGATTCTCTCAATCATTCCTTCCAGCAAGAAAACAAAATAAAAATTAAATTTGCATTAAAGCCAAATGGATTCCCCTCCAACCCTACACTGGCTTCCAAACGCTTCTACCACTTCCATGGGGCTGGTCTCAAAACCTGCAGCACCATCCATCCCTGTAATTATTATCAACTCAGGGCATCTGGAAGTGAGAGCTCTCCCAGCTCATAAAGAACAAGACCTTGCTTTGTTCTTGACTTTTATTAGAGTATACTGTTATGGGGTAATTTCAGATACTTCTCTTTTTTAACCTTATGCATCTTACTCCATTCACACTCTTCATGTCCCCACACACATCTTACTTCCACTGTTTATCACAGGTTTTTCTCCAATAGCAATAAAAGGGAAAATCTCCACTGCAAATCACTTGCTGAGTTGAAGGAATCTGAATACTAGAACACAAAGCCATGCTCCAGGATTTCTTCTCCATTAGAGTGTGCTGCATTTAGAATGAGCTGTTTATTATTACTTTTAATCAGAATGTCCATAAAATTAAAGACCTGCATCACTACTGATCCAATCAAAATGTTTCTCCCATAACAAAACTGCGTAACAGATTATATGGATTTTTACTGAAACTACCTTGAATGTCTCTGCTTATGGAAGATGAATATAGAAATCTAACCACTAAAATATGGGATGCAGTTTCAAGATACAAGTAACTGGTTTTATTGTGCTACTTGGGTTTGTTTATTACAAAATTGCTGACATCTCTCTCAAGTTCATCTCATTACCAAAAATTAGAAAAATGAGATCACTAGTCAGAGCTCCTACTAATGTGATTTTGGTGTTAGCAGACTCATTTTTTCATTAGTCCCTCTTTGTTTACTTATTGCACATCACGGAGGGCTGCAGGATTGTCTCATGTCAGAGTTGCAAAGCTGAGCATAAGACAAATAACCTCGCACATCCCTCAATACCTCTGCTTCAGCCCTGAGCTTTTTGCAGGCAGCAGGAATTTGCTTCTCCATAGCTACATGCAGAGAAGCACAACAAACTTTACGTTTAATTATAGAAAATTATTCTCTAGATGGGCTACGTTTTTAAACAATTGCTTTTGCAATACTAAAGGACTCGGCAGTTTCCTTTTGTCTTTAAAGATTCAATTAAAAGTATGTTTCAGAAATTAAATTACAGCATGAAATTAGCTAAGGGTATGAAACACTGCCTTTGCCCGAGCATTCAGGGAAAGGCTCTGCAAAGCAATTCACTTAATGGCTCCTCACACGTGATCTCAACTTAATAACCAAAGTGCCCTCAGCGAGCTGAGGATCTGCCGGTGAGATACGCCCTGTATAATCCACCCAAAGGAGAAATGGATTAAACTCAGGTAAATCTCATTAATTTATGGTAAACCTTACAGTTACTCCCAGTTTTGATCTTTTAAAATGTTACAATTTTGTCAAGTAACACTCTTGTTGATGGGAATATTTCTGTGGGTTTTAGCTGGCTATGGCCTTCTCAATCTTGACACGTTCCAGAAGCATCTGCCAGAGCCTACTGGAAGCATTTGTTTCTCTCTGGCTTCCAGAGAGTACTGCGGGATGTAATCCATCACAGCCACTAAGGATACACTTCAGTTTATTCTTTGCTCTATGAATATAGGGAAGGAAATGAGCAGTCCCCTAACTCCTCAGCTGTCCCTTTAGTCACCGGTTGGGACCAATTTCAGCTCGTGCTGTGAGCTGCTTTATGCTGTGTGCGTGCACCAGGTTAGTGCTTCAGAGGAATCCAATTTCCATTTGGGATTCTCAGACACCGTGCAATAAAAAATAAAATAAGGATCAGTTCCACTTATGACTGTTGTCTGGGGGACCAAAACAGCTTACTGTGCTCATTCACAGGCTGCCAGCAGCTCATGTGGGGAGCTGCAGCGTCCACCCCTGCAGCACCCTGACACAGCCAGCCTCCAGGGCTGAGTGGTGCCCACCCCATGCCAGCACCCCCGTGGCTCTCAGCACAGGGAATGCTGCTGGCTCTGTGCTCTTGATGAAGGAATGCCCTGGGCTGAAGGCACACTCCACGTGGTGGGGTTTTTTTTCATTTGGTTGGTCAGTTGGTTTTGAGTTATTGGGGGATTTTGGTGTGGTTTTTTTTTTTTCGGTTGGGTTTTTTCTGTTCGTTTGTTTGCTTGTTTGTTTTAATATTTTTAAACCAATTTAGGATTACAAATCAAACTAGAGCGGAAAGCCAGAAGGAAAAATAAAGAGAGTCTCAAATTAACCATAAAACCTACAGCTAGCAACGTCTCTGCTATCCTTTTCTTCTCTGATTTTTCCTTACTCCCATTCTAATCCAGTCGCATAAAGATCTCATCAGGGCACATGCACATTCCTGTTTCCATACGACTTTCAGCCACTGATCTAACCTAACTCAGCAGCAAGATGCCCATCACCAGCTGCTTCTGTTGCAGAGGTGGCCTGTATTGACATTCTCTGCTTTCAGGGGCACACTCAAGAGCAGACTTCTCTCCTTTAGGCTAAGAAAATAACCATCCTGATCGAATTACCAAGCACCGCACTATGTTTGTGCTTTCCTGTGGAGTAAAATAAATAAATTTTAAGAAGCATGTGTAGCCTGTCAGAAGGGTGCTGAGAAGGAGAACATGCAAAGGGAACAAACGCCTGCCAGCTGGGTGGGGCATGAAGTAATCTTTGTTATTATTAACGACAGCAAAATACAGCTGTGATTTATGGCCCTGGAAAGAGCAATGCACTCAGCTGTTCCGCTCAAAGAGCATATTTGTTTTCCTTTGACTGTATGAACAGGTATCCTTAAACAATGGATTTTGCTGAAGGCGCGGAAAGGTTCACTCATATTATTTTAACGCTAGCAGAGACTCAGTGCTGCTGGGTGCTCAGACTGCTGCTGCCTGTTCCCAGTGCCTATTACAGCCAGCTTTGGCAGAATCCCCCAGGTGCATGTGGTTGAACCTGCATGTCTGCACAGGTTCGAGCGTGGCTTCCTGCAATTTTGCTGCTTATGGGTCATGAGATTCCTTCCTCCATGTCTTCTGTACAAGTATCTGTCCCTTCAGTTGTAGCATGAGTCCTTATTTCACAGGCAATTACAGCATTTGCCAGATGTCAGTGAACTTCAACATGGAGCACTTTTTGGTTACTGGAAGCCTTGAACCAGAACAGATCCATGCTTTGATTTTGCCAGCAGTCCTGGGCGAGATACTATTAATGTTACATGGCATATTAACTGTGCTCTTTTGCTGAATATATTTCTCCATTAATGAAGTCAATCCTAGATTAGCTATAAAGACTCCATCTGGGCATGCTTCAAAACAGTCTTCCTTTTTTTAATCCAGTCTTCACAACAACAGTTTATATTAATTTTTGCTTTGCTTTATCAATTTCATAATATGCTTGAAGATCTTTTCCAAACAATTGCAAACCTTTGGCAAGAAAGAGCGGCACCACCAGAACCCCAGTGGGATGTGTAAAATACCTTCTTCTCCTCAGCTCTACCAGCATCTCTGTCTTGCTAAGAGGGGCTTTTTGATTAGTGTCAGTGCTGGACAAGTTTAACTATCAGGTTAAAATTAAGATCCCACATCCCAAAGTTAAAGAGTAATAAAGAGATATTTAGGGGGAAAAAAAACAACCTAGAAATAAGAGTGGAATGGGAATGAACAACTGAAAACTGGACATTATGATCCTTATGCCCCCCAGCATCTTTCAGCAATGCTGTGTCAAGGACTGTCTCCCAGTGGCACAACAGGCCTCCTCCAGAATGACTCAGTGTCCTCAGCTGAGGAGGCACCAGCCTGTAAATTGGATACAAACACATGCCCAACTGGAACTGGAGCAAGGCCAGTTCATTCGTTGACACAGGTGGTCAGACGACCTGGGAATACCAATAACGTGGAGCCACTCAGACTGGATTTTAACAAGAAAAGGGGTCTGTAACCCATTTATAGGTTCTCTGGGCTCTCCATGACCCCACACTTTGCTTTGAATAATGCATTATGCTTTGAATCCTGAGCAAAAATGCATCCATTTATATAGTGAACCAGTATATTTCTGACCAATCCGTGGAACGATGAAGGGGAAGAGATCATGTAACTTCCCTGAAAGAGAGTAAAAGTTGTAGGCAGGAGCCCTAGAATCACAGAAGATTTATTGAAAATAACAGCAAAATTTGGATGCCAAACTGATAATGATTTCTGCTTTATTTCCTTGGTACTTGGGACTATCAGCCTCTATGGTAAATTTTAAATTACATTTCTTGTATGACTGTCCTAAATTAAAACTTCTCAGAATAACAGTAACAGCAATATAATGTAGTTTGCATTGTGTCTGTTGTTTACTTTGTGTGGCAATAATACCGGCGGCCATATGGATATGAGCATTTGGAAGGGAGGATTTGTTGGCTGGATCATCACATCTGTTTACTTATAAATGCAACAAAAATACATTTGGAGGTCACTGACTGCACAACCATTTTACTTCATTCTTGATGAAAACAACAAAACACCTCAACTATCAATGCTACTCTTTCTACATCAATCCAACTTCAAAAGAGTCTCTATGATATTTTCATGAGAAAAGGGTTTTGAAATCATACTAAAATTAGTCACTATCACACCTCATCAGCCACTTTCACCACAAAGGTGGTATCACAGCAACAATTTAATCTAGGATAAAATGGGTATGCAACATGTCCAGGAAGAAGATAATAAAAATAACTGCCACAGTTAAGCTGCCTTATAGGACATACCTTTTGATTAAAGGAGCACATATGACTGACCTCGTATCCAAGAATCACATTCACTGAGAGAACTCAGATTTGAATTTTAAAAAAAGATAAATAATAACCCAAACACCACCACAACAAAAAGCCACAAAACCCCAACACTGACATAAACCAGTAACAACAGGTTCACAAGTTTGTAATTTCTAACATCTCGATAACGTTCTTGCAGATATTTCAGTTGAGCACCTCACCGTGATCCAAAATATTTACTGCACTCCTTCACTTTTTTCATGAGGTCTGGCTGTAAGCATATTATAATCTGGTAAACATAAGTATTCGTGCAAATTTAGAAATGTGTAGTTCACTACACAAAATTTGAAGTACAGACAAATGTTCAGAAAAAGAAGAAACAGTACTTTAAGCACGTGGTGTTTCTTTACCTGAAGTATTTATCTGATTTCAAGGCACTGCTATGAACAATAAGTTCATAATGAAATTATTTTACTTAGCTTGATTTTTATTCTGGTAGAAATATTTTTGATAGAAACACGTCAGCATGTCCATATAGTCTAAGATTACACACATTTTCTCAGTTGAACAAAGCTTTTGGCATAATCCCATACACAGAAATATTTTTATATTTGCTTGCTGTCGCCCACGCTTGATAACACTTAAATTTTAGCTGAAGGACACAGAACTTATGTCCTGTTTACTAAGGAACCTAAGGGCAGAAACTACAGAATGCTACAGACAGATGATAGCTAAATTAAATTCCTTCCACAACCTTAAAAATGAAAATAGATCAAGAGAAAAATATCTTACTTTTGCCGATGGGTCAGTCTTCAGTATTTCGTTTGCCAAAGGAAGGAGAGGTTAGGATGACAGCTGTTGGTTACAATTCCTTCTTTATTACAAGAGCTTAACTCTGCCACTAGCTGGCTGCCCCATTTCTGCGAGCTTTAGCAGAGAACAGTGCTCCTAAAAGCTCCTCCTCTTGATATCATCTGTCCAGACACTTCCCTCAACAGGCAGAAACAAGGCTTTCCACAGAGCCATTTAGGTACTGGGAATGAGCTATAAGTAAAGGAAACCATTAGAAGCAGAAATAAATATTTTGATGGCCAAGTCCAGGATTTGGCAGGTAGAAATTCATGCCCGTTAACACCTTCAGCTTTACACCAGAGCCGTTTTACAAATCAGAATGAGAACTTCCCCAACAGAAACAGCAGCTTGAATGATGCCTAAAGCCAAGAAGCCAGGACTCTGAAAGCTCCCATCTCCTGTGGAAGTGCCCAGCCCCAGCCACTCCCTGTGATTAATGCAACACGCCTCAGCCTTCAGAGGAGGGAGAGAGCTCATTATTTATTTCTTAACAAGATTTTATATTGATACAATTTAAAAAAAAAAAAAAAAAGCACTGGTGAAGTATCCACACAAGACTATGTATAATAGATTAAAAAAAAATAAATAAGTAAAGATATGTATTTCAATAATGGATTAGTCAGAACGCAACTGCTCATTCTAATGGATGCCCTACGTAAACTCTAAATACTCCCGTTTTCTCTGGCATCCCTTACAGCTGAGACAAATCTACCTTCTGTTCCCAGAAATGCTGCCTACGGCAGATACTGTACCATGGCAAACATCTCACAGTACTGCAACAACACTATTGCCAGTGAAAATGATACTGCTTCATAACTTTATTTGCAATTTATAAGCTCTGTGGGCAATATGCCAGTGTGTTCTCTTGGTCTGGATACAGCTGCCTGAACAGACAATGATCAAGTAGCGAGACCAGACGAATAAAAGACGGAAGAAAAAAACGTCTAGAAATTAGGCCCAAAATACAGGTACACGAGCATATTTATTGTGGCTTACTCTCAGCTACTAATCAGCACATTAACCTTATTTTCTCTGCAGGATGGCTAAGTACCATGCTAAAATTAGGTCAGAAGAGATCAGCTGACTCAGCTCAGCAAGATCAGACAAAGACTAGTTGCTTTTCTTTCCCCAATCCAATGCGCTGCGTTTTATCACCTGCAATGTACAACAGATCCATACATTTTTTCCCCACAATTAACCTATCAGAATGACACATGATGAGACAGCAATCACACAGAATGTACATACACCAGTGCTACTGAAGATGCATCCTTAGGAAAGCGAAATGTACAATCAAATGGGGGGTTTTTAGGTAATTTTTCAGCTCTTGTTTCCAAACTGCTCAGATTAACTCATTTCAATGAACCTTTAAGTCATTCAGCATGGTTATGAGATGATTTAGGTAAATAACAGCTGCTTCCAAATAGTATTGTGTGTGAATACCACCACTTCATTAGAGAATAAATTACTCATTATTATGTTGTTAATATACACAATCAGCTTCTTCTAAAAGAGACCATCTGAACACTAAAATTTAATAGCTTCTCAAAAAAATAAATCATCAGACTATTAGGTAATTTTCAGTAGGTGCCAAAGACTTAGAGCTGCTTTACTTTGCTTCCCACAAGCAAAAGAAGACTGTTTGCTAGAACTCCCTCTCCTGCTCCAAATCTACCTGTGATTACTCACAGGGGATGACTCGCTCGTTGCTACGGAGATTGTTTTCAGCTGTTGGGAGTCTCCCGACGAGGAGCGCTGCACATGTGCATCACTTCATATCTAGGCCATGCTATCAGGAACTGAGGATAATATAAATACCCACTGAGATAAAGCAAAGATATAAGTAAAATAATACAGAACAAAGAGGAAATCAATAATCCTGCTTTACCCTTCCTGACTGCTGTGCTTCAATAGACAACGTGGTCTTGCATGATTCCCCTAAAGGGAGCAGACTCAATTGCAATCAGCCTAAGTGACTTCAGACATCATGGTTCCTTTAGTCAAATCAGATGTCCTCCCTTGGTCTGCCGTTGCTTTTAGCTATCCTAATCAAGGGTTGATCACAAACACCTCATTTTATGTCTCTAAGTTTACACAAGAAAAAGACGGGGGGAAAAAGAGACTTGAAGACAGCATTTTCTAAGATTTCCTAAGGTGTTTTTCCTGCTTTGTTTCCTTAGATGGATATTGTTTACTCCCTTAACGTTACTGAGATAATCCAAGTAAAGAGGGAGTAGAGGTGACCACTGCACACGTGGTCTGCCACAGAAGAGCGCTATCTCCAGAACTGATGATGCCTCCCATGCACATGCGCACACACGCTATTCCTCTGATCAACTCATCATATTGCTGTAATCTTCCTTGTGTCTTCCGACTCTGTATCTGGGAAGCACAACACTGTTCTCAGTGATGTCTTTAGCAGGAGCAAAAACTTCATGGTTTGGCTTAGCCCTAAATCATTTGCACTTATCCGGAACCCTTCATCCAATCATGGTGCCAAGATCAATAACTAAAACCACACAAACCAACCACAAGGTAGGAAACACTGTTACCGCCACTCAAATTAGGTGGAGAAACTTGGCCAGAGGACTATGAAGTGCCAGGTAGGACCACAGCTTACTTCCTCATGCCCCAAGAAACTAATTTAACAAAACCTTTTCTGGCACTTACGATCTTTATGGCCACACATACTAAAGTGTATGTAAGCAGGTTAGCCAAAGCACAGCCTAATTAGCTGTCGACTCTGAAGACTGTATTCTCAACACATCTGTACACAAGGACAGCTTAACATAGTTTATCATCAAATGAGGAAGTTGCCACAGAGACTAGGGAATTTATATTTGCAGCCATTTCTAAATTAATCAAATAGTGACGTTTCGATGCATTAAAAATATTTATAAATTTGGTGTTTTCTTTTTTATAAATTATTTTCTTCATTGGGGAGGAGCCAGCCACATAAGATGAGGAAGTGCTCTTCATCTCACTACTTCATCTCACAGCAATTTACCGACTAGCATTTTCATCCTTGCTCTCTTAGCAGATAAGACAGACTCAAACTTTCCCTCTGCTCCATGTAACTAGAATGCAATTTCTCTCTCCATTGTATTAAGAAATATTTTGAGGTGGGTTTCCCTACCCTTTCCTTTTGGAAACTACGTAGCTTATGTAGCCATTCGGTAATCAAAAGCAAGAGATGAACACTAAACAAACATGGCAAGAATGAAACAAAATGCACATCCAGCATGTATCAAACAAACAAAAAACCCTCTTGCATTCATCTGCTGCAAGGAAGAATATTTTCTCTCATGAAGTTGTGCACAGTACAGCTTCTGCTGCAAACCGCCTGCGTCTTTGACTCCCCAACAGTTTGAATCCCCTAAAACATCACCCAATAGTTGACCTGACAAGGTAACGGTGCAAAAGGTTCCAAAATAAACATTGCACAGTCCATCATCATTCACCTTAATTTCACATTTTTCCTATCCCCCCCAAATTAGTGACAATCAGAAAAACTCCACATCCTGAAATATAAAAGTAGCCATAATTTTGCTTTGCATTGCTTCCTCCTCTTCTGTCAAACTGTAGGCACTGTTCTGTTGCTTCAAACATTCCATCAACATTACCAGACTGCCGAGGTGTTGCTGGAGCATTCCCAGCACAGCATGTCTGTTATACCTGGATGTACAGTACCCAAGATACAACAAGATGTAACATACAATTTAATCACTTAAACTGAAATTCAGAAGATTCACACCAGGGGAAAAAATTCAAAGGACCTCCTAACAGTTTGTGCTCAAGCTATCCATTTGCATATAAAAGTTTAGAATTTGGATGGATGACTTATCTGTATTACACAATTTGTCCTTCTCCTTAAGAAAACGCAATTTTTAATATGCAAATGTGTATATAATAAATATTTATATCTATCCCATTCAGCCTTCTTTTCCTCTCCAAGAGACTGCAGAGATTTCATCGCTATCCACTGGCACAAGAGGTCAGGTCATCTGAGTGCTCCTCTCATTAACTGTCAATTAAAATTGCTGGAATTGTTCGAGAGGATCCATTACAGGGTTCTACCCATCAGGGGCTTGATCTATTTTCCCTTAAATGATTGCAATATTTTTACTGACTTCAGAGCATGCAGAATTTGGAGGAAATCATAAATAATAGATATCATTTTTTGTAAAGACTCAGACAGCAATTAAAGAGCTTTGAAAATTTACCCCATTATAAACATCAACTCAAAGCCAGTCTATTTTGATCTGTGAGGCTGTCCCTGTTTTGCAAGAGCTTCACAGACCAATACACCCTTGCACAGAAGGAGACACCGTCCATCTGCAAACACTGAGTGGATAAAGACCGTTAGATCCACATTTCCTGCTCCAAACACCTAAGCTTTTTGTTGCAACTCACACCTGCTGAAGATAGCTCATGTACCCAAACGGAACATGTTTGGATGGGAACACTCTCCTCCACTGAGAGAGGTAGAACCATCCAGCATCATGTCTACACACTGTAAAACACGTGCAGTTGGCAGCCAGCCTGACACGGACCAACAGTCTGCACTGCTTTCACCAGCAAGCTGATTAGAAATCCACCAGTCTCACATATTTACCAGATCTGAGAACAAGGCCCTCACTGCTCATTCACTCTGCCAGACCACTCATCTTTTGATCAAAATATTTACCGTTTTATTGCTTCTTCTTGTTTTCGGCGTTTTTCACTCTTTTCTTTCAAGTAAGCCAGGTTTGTTTCATTCCTCATGCGATCATTCTCTCGAGCAATATCTGATGCATTCTGTATAACCAAGCCATCATAGGCCTTCATCCCCATATCTTCAATATACTGGAGAAAAGCGCCCAAAGTGACCTCCTCCTGATTAGAACTCATCATCTTGCAGGAGATAATGAACAAAGGAAAGCAACGTTTCCTGCAGGTTGAAAAACACATAATACCTTCATCAGTAGGAAAATAGTTTATGGTTTATGACAGCGAGATTGTGTCAATTGTAACTAACATCTCTATAAGAGACAATTTTTTAGACTTTCTTCTGTCTAAAGGATAATAAACAAAGCAATTCAGAATACAGAACAACATTACTCAAGATATGAGGAGATAAAAACCAGGAGTCTCTTCTTCCAAGTGATCCAAATCCATCCAGTACCACATTGTTCAAATCCAAAAACTATTTCCTCCCACTCTTTCCCTTTTCCTAATACCTTTCAGTTGCCATACCACTGACATCCCTGAACCTCAGTTTGAGTTGGACTGGAAAGGCTTTCATCCCAGGAATTTAGATAAAGCTGCACCACAGCAGATCACCAGATAAAATTCCTATTCTGCAGGATAATCCAAAATTCAGGTAAAAAACACTATTCCATTTTTTAGAACAAAAGAGTTTAAAATTTTCTGTAGGTTCAAAATCTGGAAAGAAATACTGTGAAATAGTTTCCTATACTTCTTAGTAAGGTAGATTTGAGCTCAGGAGTCCAGCTCATCTATTACCCAACAGCTTGTTAGCTTGAAGCTCCAAGAACGGAGAAAAAATCCCAGCTGAGCTGGAACTTTCAGATCTGTAAAGCCCTTGAATTCTCCAGGTTTTCCTATTTCTTATAAAGGTGTGACAGACACTTTGGTTTTCAGCACCTCCAGCTGAGCAGCACGGAGCACAGACACACTCAGATCCCCAGGTCACTCCTGGCTCCACGGCAGACAAACCCAAAGACTCTCAGAAAGGCCCCAGAGGTTTTCCATTCAGCAGCAGACACCTCTGAGTCACAAGAACTCTACTATGGAGACACATCAGTAAACACTGCGGGTGAGGAAAGCCAAAGTATCATTTCAAGAAACGTACTGGCTGTCTAAATTCTATACAACCAGATGAACTACTTATTAAACAAGTAAAACAGAACTTTAATAAAACAGAATAGGGCCATCTTATTTAAAATACTGCTTACTGGAAGGTCCTGAGAATGACGATCTTAAGGGGCCTGTGAGGGGAGGGATTCCTCTTACAAAGGAGGCAGAGTGTGATGGAGTGAGATGCTGGCAGACCTGGCAGCTGAGCTCAGCTCTCTAAGGCACTCGTGCTTCTTCACTACCAGAGCAGTCCTCCTTTCCCTGAAGAAGGATGGCGTGATTTCCTGGAATCAGCCTGAAAACAGACGCCAGCTCCCTAACTAGAAGTGAGCTCACTGAACAGGCAACAAGTATCCTGTCTGTACACAGGTCCTAGGGGTAGAGTATCTGCAAAACCAGCAACAGAAATGTTTCCTCCATTTCCTAATATACTGCCGTATTTCTGATATTCATTACACTGCTGGACAAGCACAATTCTGTTCAAGGTAGGCACTGCTTCAAATTAAAAATAATTTTAAAAAAATTTAAAAGCTCTTATAGGTTCTAGCCATCCACCCCAGGCCTTCCACTACAGCCCTGAACATGAGAACAAAATGCTTTTATATTCTCAGAGTAAGGAATCAGCAAGGGATGAAAAGAGAAATATTTTTTCCACTCTTTATTTTTTTTGCCATTTTTTGATCACTTGAAGTGGCAATGGCAACAAGCAGCTGGTTTCAGGCAATTAGTACTTAAAAAGCACACCAATTTCCTCCCTCCCCCTTTTTTCTCAGAGTCTCTATATTAAAATTATTTCTGTAAAATGGTATCCCGACTGTTAAAATCATGAAAATCCAGAGGATGCAAAGGGGCTGCTCCTGTTACCTCTTCTGCCTCCCATGACAACTTTTTCTATCAACTAAAACCGAACATGAGCATAAGGCTGATGTTCAGGGTCACTAGATTTATCTTAACGGATTTTCAGGCAAGGGTATAGGTATCTCCTACCAATCCCTGCAGAGTAAAACCAGTGAGGGAGGTCTGAGGTGCAGCCCAGCGTGTACACGTGCCAGCTCACACCGCTCTCACACTGGAAGTGGCCACAAGTCCAGCAGGTTGCCATACGCATGGAGCCATCCTACAGAGTCAGCATTAAGTGTCACAGTGTCTGCAAAGGAGTGGATTGGGATGCTGGCAAAGAGCTAAACAGAGTCTATCAATGCTTCTGATGCTTCAACAGGCAATTTTAGACCGATTTCTAACCCTTCGGATTAAGAAAAGTAAGTATAGACACCACAGCCCCTTCCTGGGTGTCTCTGTTTACAGCGTGAAGCCTCCCTGAGTACAACCAGTGCTAACAGCACAGCCGGCTCCAGCTCCACTCTCTCTGAACCTCTCACATGGTATCTGCTTTTTGAATTCTAGGCCATTTCCCCAGTAGATTTTTAATTCCCTATCGTTTCAGTTACAGGCTTCTAGTTTCCATGTATGTTGAATTAAATTCAGATAACCCTGCACGGCAGGGAAACCCCACGCTAGTGACTTCCATGGCTGTTTGGCCACTGATTTCTCCAGGGACAAGATTTTACTCCTGAAATATAATATGAATTTTTATACTGAAAGTAACTTCAACAGGCTTTCAATAAATGCAGTTCTGATCTATTTTTCCCAGAGACATGAAGAACTCGGTCTGCTTAACATCTTTTTTTATGATGCATTTGTTTCACTGTTCCTTCCCTTTCTTTTTGGAGGTCAAAAATGAGCTGACACTTCAGGACATGCTGAATCTCTTTTTATTACAAAATTTATTTTTCCTGCGAGAGGATAAAGCTGCACACACTGGCCCAATACTTTATATACTGGTTTATCATTGTTTTCTATTACTGAACTCATGCAGAATGACAAAAATTTACACACTATTTAATAAGCAGATCAAGATCTATCATTTGTTCTAACAGGAGTCCAATCCTGCAACAGTACTGAGCAGCTGTAGCTACTGACCTCCCCCACCGACTGGTGATGCTGGCATGCTTGTGACACAAATCCAGTTTAGGGTACTCCTGGAGGTACAGCTGGGGGACTCCCAGATATTTCAAAACCTTTAATCAGCTCTTATGTCATTAACTCTGAAAAGCATCTATAAAAGCAGCAAACATTTTCTAGACCAAACCCTGTGTATCCCCTGCATGCACGGTATTTTACAGCCTCATTGCATTCAGTAACATTGCACAATTGCACACGCTGCACTTAGGCAGGGAATAAAAATGCAAACAGCTGAAGCAAAAAGCTTCACTGATCACTGTAACCATTATTACAGTCTTAGTGTCCCTTGTACAGCACACTAGGAACGATTTTATTTACAGGTATCCATGCCACTTCAGAGATATCTTGTTACCTTAATTAATGTGGTTTGTGACTGCAATGGGCTGCATCCAACACACGTGGCACACCGAGTCCCACGCATTGCTTGTTTGTCCCCCTCCTTGGAAAAAGCACCGATCGACTTGTGATCAAAGGTTCTGCTGACTGGTAAACTCTGGCAGTGAGCAAATCCTAACCATCTGCCAGAGCAAACCTAAGTACAGGAAAGTGTTCTGTTTGAGTACATTTATATCTGATTAAAAGCATGCAAATGCAAGTTGTTAAATAAGTAACATGAGCTGTAGGTGAGGCACTGCCATTGTGGCACACCAAAGACAGGTCAGGTGTTTTGTGAGCTGGTAACAAGGACCATACAGGGTCACTTGTGTATTTGCAATCAAATTGTTTTCAGTCCATTTCATTTTCTGAAACCAAGAAGCCCTGGAAAATTATAACTGGGAGTTGCTCTGTTTGGGAAATTCTTTTGACATCATTTCTCTTCCCCTCCTTGTTGTGAAGGGACAGAAGGAGACAGTGGAGAGGAGAAAAAGCCCTGGATTTCAGCTATTGAAGCCAGCACACTGAGAAGTCAACAGAAACTGTTTGAAGGAACTTTGTTGTGAGTGTTCACTGAACACAAACATTTTTGGAAATTCGTCTGTGTGCAAGGACACAAAGAAAGAATGCTCCAACACGTTGTCTTTGCCGCTTAAAGGTCAATCTAGCACAGTGTGAAACCTTATCGAGAAAAAATTAACCCCCAATCATACTCCCTGGCAGCAGCCTCTCCAGGCATCCCCAAATCACAGGGACATTGATGCAGAGGCACAGACCAGCTCATGAGGTTTTATTTTTTCCCTTCCCTGCCAGTGCCTCTGGTTTACTGGCAAGAGCAAGCAGTCCCTTTCCTGGTTTGCCTAGAAATACTTACATAACTGAATCTGAGATCTTCGGATTGATTCAGACACAATTTCTATGGGAGAACAGTGCCCTGCGTTTCACAAGGCTGCTGCACACCTTCTAATTTAACTCTTTGATGCCAAACACAGCATTCTTGGTCAGAACCAAGCCCACAGCATTCTTGGTCAGAACCAAGCCCTCCTACTTTTTATACAACTAGTATGCAAAAATACTGAATTAAGAACATGAGGAGCAATCAACCAAATATGACAGTATCAAAGCAGCCCTATATGTTAATATTCAGGCATGCAGTTCTCCCTCTTATTCACACGAGGATCCCCAAAATACCAGTTGTTTTTCAGCATGCTTGACAGCCACAAGCTGCAGCTGTGCTGCATTGAAAATTGGCAATGCTGACATTAAACTGGAGGAGCTTTTTGAAGTAATGACAAAGGCACTGATTGCCTTCTTGCAAACCAGAGGGATTTATTTATTTATTTATTTATTTTTATTTTAACATGGGAAATCAGAGCCTGGAAATAAAAGAGTGGGGCTGCCCTAAGTCCTGAGTTCAACCCCTAATTTATGAAGGTCTACACCCCTTTCCGGTCCTTCCTGTCTCCCTTCCAAATATTGTCTCCTCTCCTTGATAACACATCTGCTTTCACGTTACCTGTCAATTCCCTCCACTAAATTCAGTTTACCAGAAGGATTCCGTACAAATCAAGGATGCTAATCAGCCATTCAGCCTGTGACTTTGAGCTGTTGCATTCTAGTTATTTGCAAGGCAGTAAGAGCAAAATAGACAGACCAGCCATATCCAATTTGCACAAACTGCTGCTGACCACAGCAGCACTAGTACAGGCCTAATGGTATTGGGTGCACAAAGAACACTTCCACTGCAACCAAGAAAAAAAGTCAGTCATGGAAAAATATACTAGGGACTACTTCATAGAACTCAGTCTCTTATCATAACTGTGCTTTGTACTAAGTGAGATTTGAAATACCCAAACAGTTGAATGTGATTAAACAAACTGCTAAGACATGCTTTGTGGAGTTGCATTCTGTGCTCATTCTTAACAATGACCTGGCATTACTGTTTTCACACACAGTGATACATCAAATTCTAATGTCAAGAGGAAAGAGCTTATAAAATAGGTTTAAAGTTTCCTACTACATAACATTTGACAACTTTTCAATGCAGATATTTAAAGAAAAAGAACCACCACGCTCATTTGGAAGTACAAAACGTACTTTGCATTTTGACTGGGGTTACAGAGTATATACCTTGCCTTCATTATACTGCACAGCTTGAGCTCTAGCACCTGGGTGAAATCACTGAAGCCAAGTAGTGCTAAGCCATTCACTTGAAGAGGTTGAAAGTGGCTCCTTCAGTAGAATGAGAATGCTACTGTATGGTTTTAAAGAAATAGCCAGTTTCTGTAGAAGTCCCACCCTTCACAGCTGAAAGTTATGCACCCTGTATTTTTAAGAACTGAAAAAAATACTCTAAGCCTTGAATTTTGGCTCACTTGCCAGGGTCTTCTGAAAAGAAAAAAAGATTTTTGCTAACAATGACTCCTCTATGACTCCAGAATGTAAAGAGCTGTTGTTTACTTGGCAATACAGCAACACTTTTATCACTTTTATCCCCTGAGGGGATCACTTCTATCCCCTGCTTCCTCCTAACTACACTGATGTTGGACAATTACAAATCTAGATTCAGAATGGCCAGCACTTAAGAGCAATTATGGCATTTTATCATCCCAATTTTATGCAGAAGACTTATGAATAACAAGAAGAAATAAAAACACACAATACACACAGGCATACACACACACATTGTGTATGCAAACAGCAGCACATCTGAACTCAGAAGAAAGAATCAGCTTCTTGCTGATGGATGTACTTTTTTCCCCCCGCACTTAAGAAAATGCAATGGGGATGTCACCACCACCAGCATCATGTTTAGATGCTGTGAAACACTAATGGTGCAGCTGCAGGTCTGAGAAGTAACTAACATCGAGGGTAGAAATTATTTCAATTAATTCATCGGAAAATAGCAAAGAATGGTTTTAATTATTTAACAGTGCTTTTTATGAACAAAAAAATCCAGCTGCAAAACGTCTCTATTACATTCCCAGTCAACACGTGAAGTACAAAAAATAGCAAAATAGACTTCAGCTTTCAGTTTAGCAATGGCTTGATTAATACCTCCTAAAAATGCATGCAACTTCATCATAACGCATCCTGACTACTCATCATTTCATTTTGTAACATTATTTTTTCCTTCTAATTAACACCAGGTTTTATTAGCATGCTCATAATGTATCAAAATTTGTACGTACCAAAATGTAAGTCCACGGGGACTGCTAAGTGCAACAATCAAAGGTGACTTTTGCCTGTACAAGCCCTTTCCTGTGGTTATCTCAGTGCAGTCGGAAGGGATATTTCAGCACCATAAGAAACAGATTTGCAGTTAGGCTCAGTTTTTTCTTCAGTTAAAGTGCATTAAATCTTGTTGGCAAAATTGCCCAGATTGTAGAATTCGACATCACTCTAAGTCAGTGTGTTACGTTACAGATCTTCTTAACATACGATTAAAATGGGATGGAAAGTTTGGCTTCAAAAAAAAAATATGCAGTGGCGAGAGAAGACAGGTGCTTGCTTCTTTAAATCCACATTCAGAGAAGAGAGGGTACAGATAATGGGAGGGTATAAACAACACCCTGCTTTGAGGTCCAGCAGAGAAGAAACTGGGTGATTTTTACCCACTTCACAACACAGAAGATTACAGCACCATCATATGCACTAACACAGAGATTTCTAAGGTGCCTCATTTGAATATGTTCTGCGGAGACAAAAAGAACGGAATATAAGGAGTAGAAAGCATCCTATCCAAATGGCTTCTTGCAGCAGGAAAGATGCTCGCTGTCTCATTGCCACTTAGATAGAGAAGGTCTGAGGCAGTCTGGCTTGTGGCATCGTCTCTCTCTCTCTCTTTCTCTCCCCCGTGACTACAGGCAGGCTTGCTCTTCCCAGCTGCCTTAGTCCGTTGATGCTGCTGTTGATTAATCAGGGATTCTCAAACAAAGAGCAAGCCTACCTTCGGGTGCCAGCAGGACTGTGGGGCTCCTCTCCTGCTGAGATCCGGCTGCCCTGACCCCCGGCGCAGCCAGCATCCTAGCACCTCGGACAGCTCCTACGCGCTAGGCCCATTGGCGGGGGCGGGCGGCGGGAGCGGGGACGCGCCGGGAGCCGGAGCGCGGCGGATGCTTCGGTCCTCGGCTCCGGGCGCTCGGCAGAGCCTCCCAGCTAGGCAACCGTCTCTCTCTTATCTCCACTGCACCCAAGTCTGATTAGCCAGTAATCCAGCGGGGAAGAAAAACAAAAAAAAACCCAATAAAAAAAGCTGCCTGAACAGCACCGTACATCACATTTAGTCTATAGGTAGGAAAGAACATGAAACAACGCCCTTCGCCCCTCCTTCGCCCTTCCCCCCCCCTATCCCCCAAAAAAGAAATTGTTCTTCGACGGAGAATGTGTAAGTTAACCTTTAGCCCATGTTATGGCTGAAGGAAATGAGCAGCCACTTAAAAGGAACATCTAAGCCTCAGTTTGATACCTCATATTGATGGATCTTTTGCACTCACCCTCACTGCAAGCAGTGCAAGGCACACAATTACTGCTGACGCAGATTAGGCTGCTGCTTGGGGAAGAGGGGAGGAGCTTCTTAACCTCATCAAAACAACCTCCCACCACCTGCTCCCATTGCACGAGAACAAAACTGTGCTGCTTGGACAGAACGAGCGTGACATTTACGCTGTTTTACTTATATTGATACGAGATACACACTCTGGAAAGAAGCATTCTGTTTTAAAAGCATTCAGGCTGAAACCACGGGGTTTTGTGCTCATCCAGAATTTGTAAGTGTAATGGCTTAGAAGAAAACATTTCCTTTATCCTGAACTGGATCTGGCTGTGTTATAGCTCCTCCTTGCAGGGTATGTGCAGTTTTGCTTTCTCTCTCCCAAATGTGCAGCCTGGACACAAAGCATTCGCTCCCTGCGCAAAAGCCTGGAAAAGGAAAGATGTCCAAACATGCACAGAATATGTTACCCCATCGGTGAATGCCAATTTCTTTCTTCCTTCTTTCTTATGTTATGGGCATAATTTTCTCTTGGTATAATTTCTGATTCTGATATTACAGTAACAGCTGACCTTCTTTCCAAAACTAGTATCAGAAATTACAGTCATGGAATAAAGTCCTTTCAAAGTAAGGTATGTTTGCATGAAAGGTGGTGCCAGTGCACAAGTAAGGCCTCGCCCACAGAGCATAGGAGAACCTCCTGCAGATTTACTATTCCCAGTATCAATTTTACCTGATGTCCAAAAGCACTCAAGATAGCCACCTAGACACAATGCAAAAGGGCACACAGCAGCAGCCAATACTCACATTGGAACTGTAGCCAGATAAAAACCCCACTCCTGAAGCTCTCATATCCACTAGGAACTCGCTCGGTGCTCACAGTGACAGTGCCTGCCCAGCACACCCCTTGCATCCCTGAGAAACTCAACAGTGAAGCTTCCACGTAACATCTCCAAGAGACCATTTCAAAAGGGTGCTCTAAGATAGGTCACAAAGACAGAAGAACAGGGTCTGAAGATATGGAGAAATTTTCTTTTTGTCAGGGGAAAAAGATCTGGAAAGGAAGTACACACGGTGTAGAAGAACCGGAGGCAGTCCTGGAAGGAGAGTTCTTTCCCTAGCCCAGAGGCTAGCTCGCAGCTCTGCTTCTGATTTTTATTTCCTTGAAGTGTACCTTAAGAAGAGCCATGGCTGTGCAGTAATTGGGGAATTCTTTGATTTTCATCAGCTGGAGATTTGTGTCACATAATAGCCTCTTACTTCCAATACTCCTCCAGAATTTCAGACCTTCCCTGTCTGTCCCAAGTCACGCACCAAAACAGAGAAACTGTCCAGCCAGATTTCTTTCCGTGTTACTTTAACAAATATACCACTGTCAAGTCATTACAAGTTCAGAAGCAATTTGAAGAACTACAAATTTTAATCCACAAGCATGAGATACTTTGCTGTCTTCACCACATGATTCATCCCAGCAACTGAACTCGATTACAATCATCTTTACAGACCATCTATGTTATTGCACTTTTTGGCAGTTTCCACACCTTACCATTCTTGCATCAAGGTTCCTGGGGACCATATCTCCATCAGCTGTGGAAGGAAACATTCTTTTTTCCTTCCAGTAGCACTGTGGAAAGGGCACTGGGGGAATATCATGACCTCTGCCAGGTGGGCAGTTCCATTCCTGGTTAAAGCACAGAAAAGTCTCTCGTCTGCCTCCACAGTCAGGTAACATCAACCCAGGGAAAAAGCACCTACAGTATCAGTCACGGAACTTTCTGTGTGGATGGCGAAAGAAGTCATACATCTCAGGTAATACATTTTATGGTTTTTCTCCCCAGGTTTCTTACAGAACAGTACTATGATCATCTTTAAACATGTTTAATGACAGCCTTAATGAAGGTGGGATTGGGTTTCACTCCTTCATTATAGAAGAGGCCAAATCAGTACAAATATATGCACCTGCACAAATTACTACCTGTGTTCTCATGTTGCACAGGTATATTCCTGGCTTCCTGGTCTCCAGACAGCTAGCAGGGGAGAACTGGTCATTCCTCATAGAAGCTGCTAATCCCCGTTCCCCATCTCCTCTGCTCCACATCCTCCTCAGACATTACAGCCACATAGAATTCTGACAGATGCAGATTATTTGCACTTCCTTTGAATTTCTTAAAAACTTGTGCAAGGCTTCATTACGTAGCATGTAGATAAACCCCTTTTATTTCTTTATTTACATATATGTGCATGCTCACACACACATACAATTCAAATATACATGAAGACACAGAGACAGGTCACTTAGAATCATAGAATGGTCAGAGTTGGAAGGGACCTTAAAGATCATCAAGGTCCAACCCCTCTGCCCTGGGCAGGGACACCTCTCCCTAGAGCAGGTTGCTCCAAGCCCCATCCAGCCTGGCCTTGAACACTTCCAGGGATGGGGCATCAACAGCTTCTCTGGGCAACCTGTTCCAGTGCCTCACCACCCTCACAGCAAAGAACTTCTTCCTAAGATCTCATCTAAATCTCCCCTCTTCCAATTTAAAACCATTCCCCCTCGTCCTGTCACTAGACTTCCTGACCAAGAGACCCTCCCCAGCACTTGAACCGGCGCTTGGCATTTGCACAGTGGGAAAAGAGAAGATGAACAATCTGCTGTGAAAATGCACACTGGCAACTACTTAGTCTTCCAGTAGTTGTGCGATACCACAGCCTCTGCCTTGCCATGCTGTAAGGAGGCTGGAAGCACACACTATGTAACAGGGAGAAGGCAAACCTTTGCAGGAGGCTCCTTTGCCAAGGGGATGACAAGCCCTTCCAGGCTCAGAGACAAGTGGATTTGCAAGGCCTCAAGACTGCAGGCACCAGAGAGACAAAGAGCTTTCAAGAGGAAGAGAATATTCATTTAAGATGCTAACTGGCCACTTAGTGAGCAAAAAAGTCAGTCTGCCTGTCTCTGAAGTAAGGGAAGCTTGAGGACAAATTGACTTTGTCTCTGCTGGGCTGGTGAAGAGAGGAAAAAGACTCTCCAAGAAAAGAAAACCTCATTGTTTCTAGGTATAAACCCAGTAACACCTGACTTGATGCAGGGACTTTTATTTACATGTATGAAGGCTAAAAAGGACACATTTCATCACTCTGAAAGCACCACCCCCCAGGGCATTTGAAGCTTCTTCTCAGGAGTCCCATGACAGATTTTTATATCTGGCCTCCAGGCGATAGATAGAGCTCTACGAATGGAGACTCAATAAGGAATAAAAAAAGAAAAAATTTTAAAAATGAAAACCAGAAATGAAACCAGAAATTAATTTAAACCTGAAAATTCCTGACACCTAACCAAGGGGAATGTGGCAGTGTGGTATGAAACTACAACTCCGTATCCAAACTCTGTGTCTCAGTGAATGGATAGAGAGAGGCTACTGAACAAGACCTGTCCATGCTGCAACCAAATGACACAAGGTTCCTATCAGTAAGATTTTGCCAAGACCAAAGGCTTGGCAGACTCATCACAGGGGAAGTTCAGGGTTGGCAGTTTACCCACACTTACAAATACCAGGCCACAAAGATGCTGACTTTGGCCAATTAAAAAGTCCGTTGGCTAGGCTTGCCTTGCTTATTTCTTCTTTATCCCGCCCCCTTTGCTTCAATTACTTTTTCCTGCCTCTTCTGTGCTTAGCTCTGATTCTTGGTTTCTATTGCTGCCAGCCTGAAGTTGCTCTAGCCACTTCATGCCCCTTGCAGTATGGATTCCTTGCCTGATCTCTGCCCACATCTCTTCCCTGAGGTCTTGCTATTATATCCTTGACCTTTTCACTAGTTCCATTTGGCTCTTCTTAACCCCAGCACCTGGTATCTGGTTCTAATTGGTGACAACAGTTAGGACCAATCTTAATTTCATGACAAAATGTTCTCATGAGTGAGGTAAGTGAAATTTGTAATGACAACCTTACCTATACTGCATGCTAAGTCCTGGTTTTAGCAATCCCTGTGATGTGCCTTTAGCAGTGAATTGTACATGTGTGAAAAAAGAGACTTAGATTTTTCTTTGGATTGAAAACTGAGTTAATAAATGTTTTAAAGTGGTAGTGGGTTAATTCAAGGAAAACACATAGAAAAACTACATCCAAACCCAAGCACAGTGCTCGCTGTAACCTTGACCTGAAGCACCTTTCTCAGATTGGGTTCGTTCACACTTTTAGTATCTACCTACGATCGACATGACTATTTGCAATTAGTTTTCAAAAGTATATGCTGGAATGCCAAATTGAGCTTTTAAGGTCATTCTTCCCAAATTATTCATTCCATGCCCCAGAAAAAACTTTAACATTCGTGTCTTTTCCCCTCAAGTATTCTTAAAAGCCTGGAAGTTCTAAGGTTGTTCCTTGTCCTGGCCATGTTTGACTCCTTTTGCCTCTCTCCTTCCTTACACATTCAGTGCTAACACAACAAGTGAAACTACTCACACAGTAAGAGTAAAGGAAGCTCTGATTGTATATATTTCAGCTATTTCACATCCCTCTGTAGCACTCTTTCACTTCCCTGGAACACAATGGCTCTATCTCTCCCAGCAACTGACTATCCACAACTGTCAGACACACTTCTCTTCAGAGTAATAAGGAGGTTTCTTCTAAAGGTACAATAGTAGAGGGGTCCCCACTCACGTAAAAAGCCAATTACAGTTAAATGCTTAACTGCCATCTGTGCCTTTAAGAAAAATCTCTTAATTTTCCCCAGTGATCAATTTTTTTCACATGGGACCAATTTTGCTGTTATTGCTTGGGCAAAATTCCCATTCAAGTCCACAGGGAACTTTGCCTGAATACAAAATGTGGAGCAAAACCCTGCTTTCATTTGCATAGACCACAAATCACAAAGATCATGTCCTGATGCAAGTGATTTATCCTACATGACAGCTGTTGCAACTGGGCTATTTTTAAGCATGATTTGTTGTAAAATATTTCATGATATTTACCATTCAAAAGAAGAGTCAATTGATTCTTTTTTCTTAAACTGGATTAGATTGAAAGATTCTGGCTGCTTTCCAAAGCCATTAATTACTAAATGGTACATTTTCAACAGAAATGTTAAGCTATAAGTAGTTCTTCTGGAGCCAGTTAGCTCCTAGCTAAAATCAATTAAAGCTGGTAAAGATACATTTCTATGGTCAGGTCCCAAACACAGACATCTGTATTTATAGCATAGTGGGTGCTGGCAAAATCCTCCAACATAGATGCAGTTGAATGAGCAAAACTGGGCTTTTACTGTTTAACTCATACAGGGGGTTGTAGGTGGGTTTATTATTCTAGGATAAACCCAGCTGGGTCAGTATGGTTGCACTCACACTGTACTCTGTTTCTGCTAGAGTAACCTTGATTTTCCAGCCCCAAAGAGGCACTCTTTATCCCATGGAGTATAAAGGCAAGGCAGTTTAAGCTTGCTTGTCACCTCCCCACGCTGCTGCTCCTTCCCATTTTGTATGGCCTTGCAGGGAACTGGGTCATGGAAAGGATCCAGAACAGAAATAATTTTGGGTGGGAACGAGGGAGAATCCAAAAAACAAAGAGGGTGTTCTTTTCAACCAAATCACTTCCTTACACTGCACAATGCAGAGGGCACTTCACAGCGTGAGAATGGTACCCCTGCCAAAGCGGTTGGTGACTTTCAAAGTGAAAAGTCCTTATGCTACAGACACTACTAGTGCGCTTAAACTTCTATCTGAACCACTCCAGTGCCCAGGCAGCACATGTGCCAAGACTGTTGCACTAAGACTTGGCCTGTTGAAGCCCACAGAAGCAAAGAAAATCCTACAGGCAGTTGGGGAGATGACAGGCAGTCCTCCCTGCCCTAGAAACCCCGCAACTATGACAAGCACTTTAGGCAGGCAGAGAAGGGTACGTACACAATATGTGACTGTGTCTGTAAGTTGCAAGAGTGATTTACGAGAGCATTTGACAGTCTCCAGGCACTTCAAACTTGTGTAAGCCAAGATTGCAGCTAAAAAACCAGAATCAAGAATGCAGCTCTGCTTTCTTCCCACCCCTAGATATTCCTCTAGCCTTCTGCTGGCACAAATGATGCTTGGCCGTGTGGTGAAGCAGATTGGGAAACCGATCAAGCTGAGAACTAGCCTGGGATTTTGGCACCACATGGATGTTATTACTTGTGAGAAGACCACCCTGCCTATGCGAGCAGTGGGCAGCAGAGAGGCAGCACGGCCCAGCAGATGGAAGGCAGGCCAGTTGGGTCTCATTCAGAAGCAGCCAACTTCTTGTTTTCATCCAAGTTATTCGGACTCAGCTGTAAACAAGGAGCTCCAGTGAGCCCCACAGCATTTCTGAACTCTGAAAAAATAAATAATAATAAAAAGAAATGCCTGAAAGCCCACAGACAACAAGATCTGTAAAAGCAACCCACGGTGAAGTCTAGAGCAAGACGCCTGGGAACAGGGGTTGAGAAACTTTCCAGAAAGCTGAAGTCTCCCATCTGCGCTCATTAATAGAATCCGCAGTTTTTTTCCAGCACTACAGGTAAGTCAGTCCCACCTAGTTAGGGAATGGCCAAAGACAGGGGAAAGTCAGAGCTGCTCACTTTCACTAAAAAAGCATCTGGGCCACTAAATAAAGGCATGGTATATACTGAAAGACTAGAAAGACTCAGAGAAGTACAGTTTGTCCTGTACAAATTCGTCTATTAAATTATGTAGTTGTGTTACGTACATTAAGACTACATTTAAGAGCAAATTGTTGCCATTAACTACATTCTAAGGCATTAACTTTATAAAGAAACAAAAAGATTATTTGTTCAGTAATATATACTTAAGCTTTATAAACAGCACCACAATATAATGTATTTTTCAAATGTGTTTGTTTTCAGTACTTAATAATTAAATCTTCACGAAGTATTTGTTGCTACACACTTCAGGACAGGACAGGAGGGCAAGTGAAGTTTGGATGAAAAAGCCATTAGACTCCTTGAGAGAGAGTTGCTCTTGCAGCCCTCACTAGCTGCTCCTGGCCTAAACCCTGCACAATGATCCAAGGTTAAGAAGCATGAGGGGAAGAGCTTATTGACAGAACAGGCTGCTGACGAGAGGGGACTTGGTAGGTAGCCTTGGTTGACATCAACTGACAAGTTCCTCTAAATGTGGACCAACTAAACTCCTATAAGGGCAATGGGGAACAGAAGCCCACTTTGTGCCCATCAGTACAGGAAGATAAGCCTCACTTTTGGTGCTTGAGTGTGTAGATATAGACTGCGTAAGTACTTCCCTCACCAGCTCAAGCTGAGCAAAAGGAAAGAGCAGTAGCTTCTTTCTTAGATTCAGAAAATACTTATCTCCTAGAGAAAAGAGTTGAAGTTTCCAATGACATGTAAGCCATGGTAAATGCTTTGACCGATATGAACTATTTTTCCCATGCTCTGATATAAAGGGATTTGGAAAAAAAATAAATTTCTTCTAATTACTATGGAAACAATTTCCTGCAGGCACTCCCTAAATAAACTCTCAGGGAAAAAAATCGGCTTTCTGCACAGCTACAGCTGGCTAATCATCATACAGCAGTTAACGTAGTTCTGGTTTTCCCTCCTGCTTATTTTCTTGGAGAAAATATTGTGATCCTTTATATTCTCTCAGGATAATAGCCTTTCCTATCAATGGGTGAGCTCAAATTGCCACCACTCAGGAAGAAAGGAATGCAAATGAGGAATACCAATTAACCCCTTTACAATTAAAAATATCTCTATCTATTATAGCACCCATTAGTGATACTCTAGTTAATGGTCTGTCAACATTTCCATTAGACCTTTTCCCCCTGCTCCCACACAGAACTAAATCCTAGCTAATCACCTTGAATATACCTCTATGGATTTAGACAATACATGTACACAGCTCAAATGAGGCAAAATACAGATTTCTCCGTTATCTTGAGCCATTACATTCTTCTAAGTACCTGTTTTCTAATGTATCATTTTAAACACCCTGTACTCCAAATACACTGAATAATTTTGCAGGTTTGTGTTGGGTTTTTTTCTCAGTATTACAAATAGTTCATGTACAAAACCCACCAAGTAATTGCAAGGACCTGTCCTAAATATACACTGAAAATACTGTAGAGTGAAGCTCAGTTCACAGCAGATTCCTTTTCTCCAATATACTTCGCATTATGCCAACATAAATGTTCCTGTTTATTTTTTTTTTTACACTAGATGCAAGACAGTGGGTTACATTTGGTGCCATGCACTGTAATACATAGAAATGACAGAGGTGAATTAAGGACAAAGCTTCAGCCTTAATAGCTTAAGATCCACTGGCATCCTTATGGTCAAACCACATCCTCCACGCTACTGTAATGTTGGTTTTTGGTTTTTTTTTTTGTGCATCAAATTCATTACAAATGTATCACATTCATACATATTGCATTTGTTAGTCATTTCAACTCTCAAAATATACTTGAGCATTTCATAGTATGCTCATAATCAACCATCCGCAGTTATAAGTGCTGGCATACTAAGGAGAATAAGGACTCTGGAACCAATACCCAGGTGGAAAGGGAGAGGTAAACAACACGAATCCTAAACTATAGTTTAACCCTTACTTTCACCACAAGATTTCCCAGGAAATTGATGATAGTATTGTTTGGTGTCTGTCTGCACCTTGGCACCATTTTAAGCACTGAGCTTGCACACAGCAGTTAGCTATGCCAGGTTTTCCTGCCTTGTTTATAATCCTCACACAGAGGATCTGTAGCTCTGATGAAAACTAATTAAATACGTCTTGTACACAGACTACCCTTCAGAAAAAAACTGCACTCTGCCCACTAGAATTAAGCGTTTAATACAGTGTGACTGGCTTTTGTTTGGAATTACTGTTTGCAAACAGATCGACTGAAAGTGACTGACATTTTATATATTACAGCTGATAAAATGCTGGTTGGAAAATCTGTTTTTCAAACTCAGTCTATGGGCGCACAAACCAATGCCACCACCGATGCAATACCACTTCTGGCAGCCCTGCAAAGATATCCTTAGTTTTAGTGACTGGTTAAATTTACAGTTCCTTGAATTCATGAAGTCAGAAACGGACAAAAATGCTTGTAAGATCAGGCCTTTTGAACATCTGTAATACCAAATTTGCTCAACCTGTATTTAAGAGTTCCATTATTTGTGGTGTATCTTCAACATTAAAGCCTTTTTTTAACATCTAAACTACACCAAGTACTTGCTAAACTAATCCTCCAGAAAATAAGCAGTAGTGCAACAGGAGGTACCAGTTTGCATCTTCCAATGTTAAACACCTGTAAAACTGAACACCCCTCAGTTTCCTGGAAAAGGGTCTGTTCCCACCTTTCTGTAGGACAATCACCTGTCTGTAGAACAGCCCTGAAACACCAACTAGCTTTTCACTCAGCCATACCAATATTAATTAAAAATAATAAATAGGTTTTTATTTCATAAATTAAATTTCATATTTTTATTACACAAATTTATTTCATAAATACTTCAGCATTACACATAACATCAATAGTGGTGTGTCTAGCATTGTTTCAGAGTAAACATGAGAAATAAATTGGAACAACCTTGTCTACCTTGAGTCTACACATTTAAAGGGCAGTTACTCTTATTTTCAAAGCAAAACTGTAGCAAACAACTAAGACATAGGCTAAGGAAGGAGGAGAAGTGAAGAGAGAAGAATTAAAAAAAAAAAAAAGGGAGATGCTTATATTGGATCCATCATGCATGGAGCCAATGACAAGCTCTAAATGAGATTCAGACTTTTCTTCCCTCCCATCAGCGACGAAATGCCCATCAGTGATATTCTGTTTGTTGTGAGCATGGAATGATCAAACCACAGGAGCCATTAGGAATGGAAATTAGATTCCACTGCTGTTACCTGTCCAGGTACGAATCAACTGCAACATGACCATATTTGAGAGAACAGATCAAAGGACAACTGAATGTTAAGGGTGCATCAAACAGAATCCGATCAATGAGAGATTCTGTACGGGAAACTTGTTACGTAGGAAATAGTCCTGCTTCACTCCTTATAAAGTAAAAAGTAAGAGGGGAGATGCCAACATTTCCAGGAGGAATGTGCTAACAGGCAAGAGTTGAAATACAGATTTTATATTATTGCACATATGACTCTGTTTTCCCACCTTTCTTGATATCCAACTTGTAAAAGAAAAGAAGAGACTAAGCTTCTGCCCTGGAAAGGGAGAGGGCTGGGAAAGCACAATTTGGTGGGTTTGCTGACTTGAGACAGAACAGAGAACTCCTATAGCAGAGCAGATCCTGAGGCCTAAACACAGCAATCAGACATTTCAAAGACAAAATATTAACCTTAAATAACTAATCCTTTCTATAACCCTTCAGAAAGAGGACCAAAAGGAAGAATATGAAGTAGACTAGTGATTTGCCTGAACTGATAGCTGGTTTCCAAGACCCAAAATAGAATCTTTTTTGAAAGCCAGACAGTCACTCTGATGAAAGAAGTTACAAATCAGCACATTCCCCCAAAACATTTTGGCTTCTGTGAATCAACATTTTCCAACTGAAAAAGCATTTAATTAAAAATGCAATCAGGTCCAACTTAAGTGAGGCACAGGAAGCCATGAAAACATCTTGAGCAGGATAGAACCACATCCGAGGGACAACTTCCATTTAAAATAAAAATGGTGACTGTGGAGCAGTGGGCAGACACTACAGGCGTTTCTGAGCTTTTTTTTTTTCCCCTCAGGTGCCATTAGCCTTTTTGGACTACTAAGAGATCAAAACCAATGACTAAACAAGCAGCACAGCCCAAAATTAGTCAGTGAAATTTAGCCCATTTATTATCTAAATTAAACATTCAAAATCCTGTAAAATCAGAAGGCATTGCATGCCTGTATCTACAGATTTACACAGATAAGTTCTGATTCAACAATCAGAGTATGCTTTTCTCAACAGAAATTCCATCCTAAGTGACACATTTTGCAGGAATGTAATGGCAATGCTTTTCCCTCCATTACCAAGATAATCTCATACTAGTACTATTTCAAGGCTTTCTAGTGACCAAAGAAAAGGTTTCATTGTGTAAGTTTTCTTATTCCAGATATTCAAACTATAATAAACAGTCAAAAGAAAAAAAAAACCTTCCTGGGCACAGAAAATTCCTAAGTCATTGCCCTTCTGCAAGCTATGCCAACAAGGGGACAAAGGGCACTGGATTTGGTATTTTCCTTTGGCTTTATAAAGGTGAAAAATGTTTACAGCAGAATTCCTGTTTTTCATAACCTCTTTGAACAGTGTCATTCCTCCCTACCCTCTACTTCTCAGATCATGCGAGCAGTTTTCCTTTACATCTTCCCAGGATAGTACCGCAAGCAGCAACAATCACGGGTCAGTGGAAAATGCTCAATGGCAACTAACACCACTGGCTGTGTTATCCATCCAAACGGGTAGATCTCTCCAGGAAATCAATACTACATGCTCTTTGAGAATGAAGAAGTTGCCACTACAAACTCATTTCCTGCGAAATTAAGGCTATTTCCGTAGGGTCTGCAGCAGTCCCTCTAGAGGGGGTATCTAGATGTATCAAGCTTTTTTCTGCTTGAAATAATTACATTGTAGGTCTCCAACATACCCTGGACATACCATACATACCATGGACATAACATGTCCATGTCTCCAACATACCATGGATGGAGCCTGCTCTTCCTACTGCAGTAAAGACAATAAAGGTGAAGGAAGAGCTAGCATTGTTTAAAGGCCCCATAGCATACAAGTTGGTTTTACACACAAGGAAGAAATACGTGATGAAAAACAACTGCAGATTCAATCAATTATCTGTGTGCCTTTTCAGGTTTGAATACCTTAGTTAACACCAGCTGCAAGTCCTCTGACAGGCTGCTGTTGTGAATATTACTGAAGAGTTGCTCAGAGATGTTCTGACAAAGCATTCCTAAAATCAGAAGATTCCAGCTTGTTAAGCTGAAAACCTTTTGAGGCAACATGAAACGGCAGTAAAACCTACCAGGTTAGTGGCAAGCAATACGGGAACTCAGATCCTTGAAATACCAGACTGAGGGTCCATGACAAATCATCAGGCATAACACCGTACAGTTTGATGAACTCTTTTAGGGCTTCCATCACTTCTGTTACAAAGATCATCAGAAACCTTCTGGGCAGCTATGTAGCCAGTAAACACAGCACTTGGGTCAAACTAGAACCTGATTATCCCCTCGATCCCACAGCATGCTGTAAAGAATAAAGACACAGAGCTAATCTCATGCCACGCTTAAGTGGCAGCAAGAGAATGACACTGAGTTTCAGCACTCTGTGCAACTGATCGGTGTTTTGCTACATCCTTTGAACACCTTGAGGAACTTTTCAAGTGATTACATTGTCCTCTGCATGATATTAACCTGTTGCTTTTGGTCTTTTGCATTATAACTTCAAATTGTTTGCCCTCCAAAATGTTTTGCTGAATACCTCTGCACCAACTCAACTGTCCATAGCATTAAGAAGTCAAATCTAATGCCTGCATGTTTCTTTCTCTCTGCTCCTCTGCCCACTCTGACTTATGCAGGCTTGGCAATTCAACACATCATGCAGAAATATTGAATAGCATTTTTATTCCTGCTTTCCAGATTGTTAAAAACAAGGCTAAATAAATAGCACAAAAAGAATAAAATTACATATTCATGTACCGGAGCACCTCCCAAATAGTGGTTAAGATCTTTGTCATCCAGACAAAACATGGAATTTTGTGAACCTTTGTAAGTTGCCAAACACCACAGGACTCAAATTTCTTATAGTAGTGAGAATGATCAGCAAATTTCACTGAAAGCAAAGGGCAGCCATCCCTATAAACTCATGTAAACAAGAATAGAAACAGGTCCACTGAGTTTTATCTCTCTATCATGTTTTTCTCACATAGAGAAAAAAATACAAGGACAAAGAAAGCTGGATGGGAAGTCTCCAGACCCCTGTGATCTCATGCTCATTCTTCACTGAGCTTTGCTTTTCTATTTATCACAAATGTACATTATCCATGAACACTGAATTGTCCCAGGCCAGTATCTGGAAAGGAACAGAAAGGAAGCAGTTTATGATGGTGTGTCAACTACACTTAACACACTGCTCAAAATGAGCATATCCAAGAAAAATACACAAGTCTCCCTCTCTCCTTCCTTTATCCCCACATTTCTCTAAGTTAAAGCACGCTGGCAATCTCAGATAGATACTTCTTAATCTTTAGCAAAAGAAGCCTTGAAGTTTCTCATTTCCATAATTTAAACAAATCTTAGGACTGTTCTTCAGTGGGATTTTTTTTTTTCCTTAACCATTCCTGTGACTCATAAATAGGATATGAAACAGTAAAAGGTGATGTGAACTCTCTGACAGAATAGGCACTCCAGAATGAAAGTGGCATTACTGCTTCTTATCTTCTGCTTCTCATTATTCATCTGTTTCATGCCTCTTTATTGCCAAGATACTTTAACATGTCTGATGCTTCATATTTATCTGAGGTTTAATTGCAAATATCTTCAAGGGAGGAGAAAAAAGGCACTAAAGACAGATATGGGCTAAGGGATTTTTCTTTAAACAGTGAATGTTGTTGCTGTACAACTTAAAACAAGTTAACTGGGAGGGTGACACAAGGGGTTCAAACCAGACTTGACTGCTTCCTGATCCCCAGCTGATGAAGGTCAGTGCAAAAAGGTTAACATCACCAGTGCAGATTGTGTGTCCTGTTTTTATGGTTACAAAGACGTCAAATAAGGGACGCATGCTTTGAAACAGACTGACTTTTACATTAAATAAGACAGAGTCACTGAATACATTTCCATCTGCTAAAGTGGAAGGGTTTTACAAACATAAATGAGAATATAAGAGGATTCCCCCCAAATGGTCTCACCAAATGGAGGAATACGGAAAAAAACCTCTTCGTCTACATTAAACCTGAGCAGTGGGAATTAACTGAGAGTTACATGATGGATTCATGCAGAAATACTAAGAGCCAACTCAAGAAAGCCCCTTTTATTCTACTGCTGGTCATATGATGTACTCAAGTGCTACTACTAGCCACTTAAAAGGAAATCCATGGGATGATACACGGACATCTGTGTTTGATGTGGACTTACTATCGTACTCTGTCCCATAAGTGCAGGACAGTCTAATGTGACTGGCCCAAAACAACTTGCACGGATCATGATTGCATTGACCCACCTGAATCCCTGCTATGGATTTCCCACTAAGCTTGTTTCCCTCTGAATGATAACACATGATTTGAATATCCATTATAACATCTTAAACCCCCTTGTAGGTATAGAGGCATATGCAATTATCTTGTGGGCATCCTGACAGGGATGTGACATGTCCCTCTTCACCGCAGCAGGAAGCGAAGTGTTTTCTATCATGCACAAAATCCTGAGAGTCCCATCTTAGACTTTCTGGCAAATCTAACCACCTTCCCCAGCCCTCATGGAGGTCCACTTATAGCCTTAACTACATGTTCCGCAAGGAGTAGAAGCGCATAGAACCTCCTGAGTTTGTCCTTCACCTGTACAACAAACAAAAACCTAAGTAACAGTGAGATATTCCTAACAACTACCATTTTCCTAGGGATTTTTCACTTGTGTTATGGAGGAAATTGCAGATGCTTGGAAGAAAGAAAGACTACCACTAGGAAAGTGAGGAGGTCTCTCTGTTGGACTCAGGTTATGGTCAGGTTTTTTGTGACAGACTAGGTAGAAAGAACTCTTCCTCTAGCATGTCCCTCAGGGAAACTCTTAAATCAAAAGGGACAGAGCAAAGGATGATGCTGCTAGCACAGACACTGTGCTACACCTCATGCAGAGTACACGTGCTCATGATGAAGGTTAGTATGATCACTGCTAGCATTAGGACTACAGGGATTCCTGCAGAAATTAATCTACTCTGAGATTGTCTTAGATCAGACAGTTGCTTTTACTGGGTTCAAGAAAGGCCCTTCAGAATCGTAACTTGCCATCCCAGAAACAAGAATTTAGCTATGGGACAAAATTATCCCAAATCACTGTCTTCACCCAAGGGTATTCAGCTTCCTTGGAGAAACAGGAATCGTGTATTATTTGGAGTAGTGTTGCTCAGAGATGACCCAATTAATTATCTATTGAAGTACACATAGTACAGTTTCCCTAACCTGTGGTAACATCTCTAACAACAGCTTTTAAGTCATGTTCCGTTGTTTCGGCAGCAGATTCCAGTGTTTTTCAGTTTATTTTTATGTACTTCAGGACTTGTACACGACTGCTGCATCTGGAGGTCTGGAGTAACCAGAATAGATCAAAACGTCTAGTGGCTGAATTCAGTCACAGGTATTAAACACTACCAATATTTGAACACTCTTAAAATATTTTGTGTCTATTAATCTATAATTCTGCTATTCATTAGTATTTCAAACTTGACTTGGGTTTTCTGTGGGTTTTCTGTGCTAGGTGCCAGATACAAAGTTGGACTCTGAACTTCCCATTTATTCACTGGACAAGTGGCATTCATATCTCCAGAGCACTTCTGGAAATCTCTGCTGGCTACTGCTGCTGCATGAGACAACGGGCAGCAGGTTAAGAACTAAGAGCAAGAAAAAACTGTGTTTAAGTTGATTTGAAAATTTCAAAATTGAACAATTTTTAATAATCCTTTATCTATTTGAAGCATAAATGTAAAGCTGCTAGATGGGGTCCTCCTTCTTTCCCAGTATTTTCTTGGGGTTGCGAATCATTCCTGTACTGAAGAACAAGAATTAGATCTTGTATGTCTTCACACAGATTTAGCAATTTTACAATAAACCTTAACCCATTTTTCACTCTCCCAATCTTCCTTCAGAACCAAAGCAGGATCTAGCATTGCTGTAATATATAACTGCTCTAAAAATATATCACTGTAGGCAGCAACTCTGACAGTGAAGACCTCATGGAAAGCCACCAGTCCAGCCCCCGCTGTACCTCATTTCTGATCATGTCTTCCTTGTTCTCTACATCAACAGGAGCAAAGTAGATGGAGCTGCACCCACCCACAGTCTTCCTTAGATACACAGTGACTCGCCAAAATGGTATTTACATTGTCTCACATGCCACAAAAGTTCATAATACTCTTGAACAGATGGACTAAAAGATGAGTGTGGCAAGAAAGTCCGAAAGAGACTGTGCAGAGGGACACACAACAGTAATCCACGCCAGTTTTGATTTTCAGCATATATTTTTCTTTCCACATATTGAATCCAAAGTGTCAACAGTTTGGTACTTTAAACTTATTTACTAGTCTCAAGACAGGAAAGAGTGATGAATTTCTGACAGTAGCAAAGTGACTATGCAAGCAAGTCCAGGTTAGGACCACACAAAACCAGAACTCACAACTTCATCTCCAAACTCACGTAGAGATAGGAAGAAAGAAACAGGTCTGACTGAAACAGACTGATCTCTTCAGCTTTCTCACCCAATTGAGAGAAACATACACCATGCACAATTCTATCAAGGGCCTTTTGAACCAAAGAATGTGGCAGGTTCCTTTTTAGGCACCATTCACAACACTGAAGATCTGATGGACACATTTTCCAAAACCGCATCTTTCATAATTGATGCTACCCAGGTCTGCAATCACTGCCTTTGAATGCGTTTCCTGACTATTAAAACAAGAAAGTGCAGGAAATATTAAAAGGAAGTTTTTCCACCAAAGCAGGAGGTAGGCAATACAGTAATAATACAACAGTTATCAGATGGAAAATGCTGGATACCTGCAGGGAATTTTGTAGATTGCTCCAGAAGTTGGCTGGGCTTCTATAGAACAACTGAGTTTTCATATGTCTCCACTGTGCTTTTCAGTTGTTGTTGGTGTCTGCTTATCCACACACATGCTTTCCTGAACTGTTGCTCATTTTGCACAATATGGTTTCAGGCAACAAGGACACCATCACTACAGATGAAGTGGAAAGAATTACAGTGTAAGTAAAACTACATGCAACAGCAGCGTTATCAGGAAACACTGCAACACATTCAGAAAGTTTCTGACAATATCGCTGGTCACATTCAGAGCTTTAAAAATATCCATCAGACTGAGGTACCAATACAGAAACAAAGCATTTTTTTCTCCTGTCCAGAATAACCTCCAGTACTTCCATGTATAATCTCTAGCCAAAACCTAACCTTGTATCTTTGATTTGGGCCTAGAACCAGTAAATACAAAAATTTCCTTAACCACATTTTTGCTCAACTTTGATCTACTAAAACATATGTAAAACCAGTTCAAAGTTATCAATACAAAAGCAATGGAAAAGAGAGTCTGGCTTATAAACAAAGGGCTGCAGCTAAGTGTATTTAAGGCACATATGTATGGCTGAATATTTGATTTTCATTTCAGATGCCAATATTCTGCCATCTGGCTTTCCTTGAGGCACTTCTTTTGTGGCTTTCTTTCTTTTTTTAATTATTTTTAATAGGCACTCTTCAATAGCAAGGCATTAAAATACAGAAGAAAAGAAAACAAGTTCTTTAGTGTGAAACACTGCAGGCTACCAACCACCACCCCATTGTTAAACCAACATGAAAAATAACATCAAGAAAGTTTCTATTTTCTAAAACAGTTCTTTATTCCCTAAAATATTCATTCCCTCTTTATGCTGGTAAATGTTAGTCTTAATGGCCATATGGCTGGACATTTATAATTAACAGCTTTTATCTAAATAAATACAGTGCTTTGAATTTTTAATACATTTGTCCATTAAGAACCCTCCATGAAAGGCGAAAAAAAAGCTCTTTCCAAAATAAGAAGAGAGAGATACAAACTTCATGAAGTACCTGCAGGCAGGAATCAGTAGGTTGTATGTAATATTGACTGCTCACACCAAAGAAACACTGCATACCTGCACAGAATCTGCGGTGTAAAGCAGATAAAATGCCAGATTAATGAAAAGGAATTCCAGGCAATGAACAAACCACAGATCTGTCACTTGTGCAGAGCAGAGAATGCGCTAGTGTGGATTAGCCTTGGAGACATCTGCACCCAGACACTAGTCTACAGTACAGCACTAAGAAAACTCAGTTTTTATGTGCCTTTGCACCCTAACCACGCTGATTAAATGTGCTTTCTATTTTTTTATATAATAAGTGTGAAAGGCAGAGAACAGCAGTCATTCCTCTAACTTCCTCATGCTGGCACAGGGCTGTGACCGTTTCCAGCGTGGCACTGCACGTTAGCACTGCCTCAGCACGGCGAGGGCTCTCAGTTTTCACTATCTGTTCTGCCACAATATCAGTGCTACACTAACAACCAAATTCTTGTTAGATTTCCACATCCACCCATTATTTCCTTTCCTTGTTTATATAAATTACCATGGCTTGTTATTTGCCAGGATTCATATCTGTGAATTTAATGGAACTGCACTTCTCAAAATCACCCACACTGTCAACAGCTCTAATTTGTTTATGTCAAGTCAGCCTTTTTTTTCCCCATTTACCCTTCTGTTTCATACCATTTATATTAGCTTGTCAGCTGGGATTTTATTTATTTATCTGCTTCGGAAGGTTTGCTTCTGTGAAACCCTGATGGCAGAAGAACTGCACAACTCAAGGGACAAGTAATAAGATATAAATGCTTTCAACACCAAGCTGTTACTTGAAATTTGGTCATGGTCAAATACAACATAAGTTCTGGCCAGTTCTGCATTTGCTAGAAAAACAGGTAGGTGGGTTTGTTGTTTGGTTGTGGTTGCTTGTTTTTGGGTTTTTTTTTGTTTTCCTTTTTTTTTTTTTTTTTT
>VXBW01005586.1:442454-531359 GCA_013400375.1 Thinocorus orbignyianus | reverse complement strand
AGATTGTCCTTTCTTACTGTTTCACTAGCCATCACCCTAGAAATTGCTTAAAAGCACTAAGCTTGTAAGTAGAAATTTAGGTACCCAGAGATTTCACAAAATCTTCCAAGTACCAATGTTGTAAGAATCTAGAAAGCTTGCTAGGCACTCGGTCTCCCAGAGTGATCTAAGCACTAGAACTCTACCTCTTCTCTCCAGAAGTTATCAGGTAAGCAGACAAAGAGAATAGAAAGATTCTTTCAGTATTTCCATACAGAACCCTGCAAAGAGGTTGCTATTATGATATCAAAGCATATATGAAATGTAATATGTACTGAGATGAAGTTAAAATCATTGCTAACGCACGTGCACAGTACTTGCTTTCCAGTGCCATCCCAGGTGTAATATTCCTTACAGTGCCTGCACTGTGCTTGGCACTGCAGAACCCCAAAGCACAGACAGTCACAGCCTGCACTGGCCATTTCGGAAGGACTGCAGCAAGCTACAGCACAGCAAAGCAGAACTTACTCCATGAAGAAACTAGATGAATACTTCAAAGGATGTACTTTCTCCCAGATTCAACATGAGTTTCAGCAAACATTTAAGGCTTTGGGAGGCAAGGGAAAAACTCAACTGAATGCCTGACTCTTGAAGACTTTATTGTTGATCCAGGTGGTGGTGGTTGTGCAATATGTCCAAAGGGGAAAAAAAAAGGGAAAAAAAGAAAAGAGAAAAAAAAGACATTCAGCTCAAGCCATGCTTTTGAAGGGACTTGTCCATAAAATCTCCTTCTACTCCATGGCTGCATCACTCCTCTTAGGCACTTCCCATGCTCTCACCATGGCTTTCCCCAGTTGTGTCACCACCCCACACAAAAGCACACTGCCAGCCCTACACAACAGAAGAGGTGAGCATCTGGGCTCCACAGGCAAACAAAAAACCCAGCTTATCTGTTCTCTACCCATTTTTGTTCCGTACCAATTCAATCAAGCAGCAAGCCACTTCTGTCAGTGCTCTTCAGCAGCAGCCTGGCACACCAGCTCCTTTGCTGGCCAGCCTGCTTTTTAGACCTTTGACAACAGCTCAGCATTCTGAGTGCTCAACACATCATATATTACTATTGCTGTGCTTCTGATATCCATCTCATTTTGGGTACTGATTCTTTCCAGCCATGGCAAGATTTAGGTGCTGACAAACCCTTAACAAAATGATTAATGGGAAATATTTCTGGATATTATGGCAACAGTTCTGTTTAGAAAGAGAACAAAAGTCCTGTATTTCAGTTATCATGCTGAAACTGACACACTGTTTTATTTATTTTAAAACACTTATTAGAATTTGTGGTTTTTTACTTCCTCTAAATTTTCTCCTAAAAATATCTCAGACTGCACAGCAACAATATTAGAGCAACTATTCTGTCATCAGTACAGAAGTCACTATTTTAGGAGTTTATACATCTTCCCAGCTTAAAAAAAAGAGCTAAAAACGCCTCAGGCTAAATTTAGAGCTCAAGATTTTAGCATTCATGTGCAGGAGGAAGGACTTTGAAATCCTGATGCATCTGAAGTCAGAGTGCGCACTTTCCAGATTGAAACATGAATGGAATAAATCCTGTCCTATTTACCCAGCTGAAGAAAAACCCCACAGTAACGACAAACATGCAGGATCAAACCTTCTTGCTCATCCAAACACCACGCCTTCAGCTGTACATAAGCATAACGTGCACTAATTTTACAAACAATTTGAAACTAATTTAAGCCCTGAATGAAAAATATTTGGAGTACCTCAACAGAGAGTTGCAATCATCATTATTCTCCTTGCAGCACACTGAGATGAGACTGATCCCATCTGCTCAGGCAATGAAGCCAGAAATCAAAGTTGAGATAATACAAAATCTGGACCATTTTTTCCTGTTTGTGTCAAAGAGATCTAATCTTTGGGACAAAACCCAGGGTGGTTCTTAATCTTGAAGTCTACTTTAATAATATTATGGCTAAGATTTGAAAACCAGCACAAATAATTCAGGCAGATATTATTGAGAACATCGCTTTTAAAGATTCCACATGCTACATGATTCACAGAAAATATGCCTAAAAAGCAATGCCATCCATTGCCCTGCTCCAAGGAGGGAGGGATCCAACCCACACAGGTGCTTTTAGCTTACCATTAAAAGCTTCCCATGATGGAGAACAGGTTTCCTCGATAAACCTGCTCCAACCTCAAAATTCCGCTCCCAAGTCTGTACTCTGCTCTCAGTGTGAGACAGAATAACAGGTCATCTTTCTGTTTACAGCAAACTCTCACATACTGTAAATTCATCACCCCAACTTGTCCTCATAGCTGGTATTATCTAAAAGAGAATGATGATAAAACAGAAACTTAGAGGTTTTGCCCACATCTTTCTCAAAACACAGCTCCCAAAAGAGAGATCTCAGGACCGTAATAATATCTTGCACATGATGGTCCTATTCATCCATTCAACAGCAATTTGTTTGCCTTTTCCAAGCAGCAGCACGGCACTGAAGCTTTATGTTCAGTCTGTGGTCTGCTAAGCAGTATTTTCAGCAGCACAGCTGCATACTCCATTTCTCCTTATTCTATATTTGATTATTAACCTGCCTTTTTCTTCTTTTATGCAGCATCACCTGAGTGAGCTTGGGTGAACCTGGCAGATGTGTCATCATTGCTCACTGGTTCCCTCTTTACTGTTGTGGGGGAAATCACCATTCTTGTAAATAGGTCTTTTACACAAATAGCCCACTTGGTATCAGAAGGCAATGCTCCAGACAACCAAGTAAACAGCAATAATAGCTCTTGCCACAATAGCTTTACTACTAATTCACATGAGCCTTAGTAATGACTTTTCCTTCATTATTACTGCTCGACTGATACTAAGCACCAGTTATCCTCAGTTCTTCACCAACAGAACCCTGAACAGAAGGTAAGGACATGTGAAGGGGTGAGGCCAGGACTGGCAGTTCTGAGTTACAAACCACGTTCTGGGATAATCACAAAAAGCAAAGACTGCATTTATTTTCTATCACTTATGTTCTTCAGAGGAGGGTAACTCTGGGTGTTGACTGCTCAGATTGAGACAGAAGTCCATTAGAGTCAATTAATTATATTTGTGTATATAACCAGAACAGTTAACACTGGCATCCATGCAGAAACCTCAAAGAACTTTGATTTTTCCAATGAGCAAGAACCAGAGGTATTATACAAGATTTAAAAGAGGACAAACCTGGCTCGTTCACACTGCCTAATCGCTTGACACGGCTGTGGTGGAGGACTGAAGCCCATGACCTGCAAGGGGGTGAAAGTATCCTAGCAGGGAGATGAGAGTTCAGGCATTACACTGAAAACCTTCCCCTTCCAACCCAGTTACAAGTTGTCTTTTAAGACAGAAAATCAAAAGTGACTGGAAATTATGTTAACTACAGCACTTTTACGGCTTCTGGCAATTACAGACCTAACCAGGGAAAGGCACAGGAACTGCCCCACCATCTAGGGCACATCGGCCTCTTCCAACCCAAGCTATAGAGCAGTGCAGTTTCCTCTTCCTCTCTCCCACCCTAATAGAGAAAAATAAATCACTGTTTTGGAGCTGCATTTACATCTAAAGTAAATCAATGCTGACTGCTGACACAGGTGTCGAAATCTGGAAGCTTCATGGAGTCCTTTTAATAAAATAGGATCTCAAGCATATTCACATCAGGGAATGTGATTTAGACCTATGTGAACAGAACAGGAAAGGATGTATTTTACACTTCACTGTGGCTACTGAGTTATACATCCCCACAGCATCATTACAGATTCTAAGAAGACACAGTCTGTTTCATTTCTGATGATATTGTTTGCGTACATGGAGTCAAATAGGACCATAAAACAGGATGATCTGGCTCCTCATTGCAGAGATAACACAGCAGAGGTTCAAGTATTTGCTTTGCTGCCTGCAGTAATGCACTTCAGTGAACAATTGAAGGTACGTTGCACAGTTGGCAGTGAACACTTGTGTCCAACAGCCCATGCTTGTTACATATTCCTCTGTCTGTAGTAAAGGCTGCTTCTGAACTTTGGGAGGGGAGTGGGGAGGAGAATTGTTTGTTCTACAAGAACAGATTTACCTATAATACCTCAGTTTATATTCTACGATGAGAACAGTAGATTGGTTATCAGTCCTCTTGGTGCTTTGGGAACTTTTATATCTAAATCTGCACTCGTATTTTAAGGTTCAAACATCCTCCATAATCTTATCTGAATTTTTGCCAGTTTGTGGGGGCAGAAGAACTACTAAGGAGGGCATTTCAGATAGTTTAGCAATCAAAGAAAAGAAAAATCACAGCAGAACAGTACTTCAGAGTATATATTTTAAAGCTGTAAACAGTGACTAGTTGCATACTTTGTATTCTTATTTCTTAGAGAATTCATTTAACAGACTTAAATCCTGGTCCTAGCTGGGATTGCTGCTTTCACTTACTGAATGTGTGCAATGTATTCCATTAGGCAATTGCTTGCCCATCAGTGCACAATCTGTGCTAATACACAGCCCCTTGGAAACATTATATTTGATAACAATCATAAGGATTGACTAAACTGCCTTAGATAAGACTATCTGCTTCCATCAGGTTAGCTAGTTATGCTAACACCATGTGGCAGCAGTTACAAAGCAGATGAATTTGTGAAAATTGTTACAGAAATTTTGAGGCTGCAATGGCAATCTCATTCTGACTCTTCAGATTCATGCAGTTCCCCTTCCAACTGCTGAAAAGCATAGATGTATAAATGCATTAAAGCCAACAATTTCTAGCTTCTCTTTTTATTTAAAACTTGTTTAATTAAGGCATTTATATTTCTGCAAATTACTGCAAAGTGATTGACCTAGAGGTTGCTCTGAACCTTACAGATGAAAGAATTTATATGAACTTCTTCTCAGCTGCTTTTTTCCCCAGTTCATTTGGCTTAAAAATCTTTTCAAAATGCTTCTTTTGATCATTATCACAAGATGAAACTTCTTTAGTTGGCCAGAATAAGAAAATATTTGACTATCTCACCATGAATCGGTTCCTTAAAGCTGATTAGCTCTTATTTTATAACAGCCCTAAGCATTCCATTATCGGCAATGACTCCCAAATAATCATGCTGGACACTTAAAATGAAGCAAAATTTACTTCAAAGCAAATAATTGCAAATGCCGCATGCTTCAGATTTCATAATGTCATTTTAAGTGTTATTGCCTATTAGGAACAACAACAGCACAGCTGAAGCGGTTAATAGAAACGAACACAAGTCAGAGTTTTAATTGCAGCCTTAGAGCCATATTCATTAGAGATGAACATATCCCCTTCCCACCGCAAGCAGGATGCCTGCACACGTTATTTCTAAAGCGATACACGTCTACGCAGAACATGACTCCTGTCTTCCCTCACCTATCTGGTGCCTCTGATGAGGACCAGAATGCTTCTCCCCTAGACTTACTAGATGTGCAATGTAAAACAGTGCACACCTAATAAAAAAAAATAAAAATGAAAGAAAATGTCACTTCAGTATTTTTTCAAGCAGGGTTTTAAAACAAGATGCAATTTAAAGTAACACACAGAGATATACGGAAATGCACTGACTTCCTATTCTTGATCTATTTGTCACACTGTAAGAAACACTGTATTTCCAGCTCCATATTTGAGAAAACCATACCCTCCCTTCCAAGCAAAAGCCTCCTCGAATTCTCAATACTATCTCTTGGAACACAGAAGGACATTATGTGATGTTATTTCCTGTACTGGTAGAGGTCAACTATCACACAGGGGTCACTTACATCTCTAGAGGAAAAACAGTGCTTGTAGAGCTAATAACACCACCCTGTTTATGTCAGTTTGCACAGCCTTCAAGGATACAACATCTTGTATGTATCCTCAGAAGTCCCAAAACACAGATCTGTAACTACAGCTGGTAATAGAGAGGATAACCGGGCAGCAAAAATCTAGGGAAGACTTTATAAACTTGAAAAGGGTCCAGTTAAGGATCAGAGTGAATGAAGTGGGAAACGAGTATTTGGCTGTTCTGAAACTAAGTATTTCAGTCCATGACATCTGTCTAAAAAAGAAAGAGTTCAAAATGCAGATCTGGAGTGCAATGCTTCTTACTGTGAGCTGCTAGGTGTCTGTAAGCAATATCCAACCTTACAGTCATTGGGCTTTAGGGAGAATAACCCACAGTGGATGCAGAACAGTAACACAGACTGACAAGCTCTTCAAAAGGGAAGAGCTGAAACTCTGAGGGCGCCAACTCACAAGCAGAGGGGAAGATTGAAGGTAGCATGGGACAGAGATTCACCCCACCCCTCCAGGCTTTAAAAAGCCAGGGGGGAACTCAAACAACCAAGGGATTCCCTAGTTCCAATTCGCCATTTATTTGCCAATTGGAAAAGCAGAAGCTTATTACTCTACAAAGGTCCAGTATTTCACACACTGAGAACTACAAGAGTCAAACAAAACATTTACATTTCACATATTAATAATGGTATATTCCTGTATTCCTGAAACTTGTTTAAGAGGAAGCATTATATAAACAAAGAAAAAGCAATTAATCAGTGCAAGGCTTTTTTATGAATACACATATCTCTCTCTACAGTATATTTGGCACTTGAACTCTGAAAAGGGTTCCTCTTGCATGATTTATTTTTCATTTTCTACTGACAGACATGGCTAGATGGCTTGTAAGGGTCAGTGATGAATCTATGTATTACAATTACAGTACAGTGCATTAGCATGTCAGCCACTGGAAGTATCCTTTAAGGTTACTACAGTATGATTAGTCATTTATTAATTAGAAGATGATGTTAAATAATTTTATTCCTTCAGAATGCACACTAGCTTTCTCATTTGGAACTCAATACAAACATGAAAGGAAAACAGAAACTGCAGAAGAAATATGCAAAATATGCCAAAAATAAATTTGGCTGCACTACCAAAACATTCCAATGATTTGCAATTTACTGGAGAGAATAAGCACCAATTTCACCCAGTGAAATTAATTCTCTTACTGTGACAAATGCAGCTGACAGCTGGATTAGCTTTGCAGGTCCTGCCTGTGTCCTGCCTTCGGCTCCAGCCTCATCAACCTTTAAAGGGTAGTCTCTGAGGAAAACTAGGGCTTTTCAATTCTTTACTCCAGTTCTTCATTTTCATTTATCTAGAACACATCCCAGCCTGAGCTGCTGAACAAGGAAATTGTACCAACAGTAACAGCACCACACAGAAAACGGCAGACTGGAGCCCAACAGCCAAAGCTTTGCTCCTAAGCCCTTTGCCTTTCTATCATTGTGTCACAGCTCCTCAAAAAAGAAAAAAAGAAGAAGGGTTGAATTCTTTAGCTGTCAAGCCTCTCCTTGAAACTTTGACTTGAAATTTAGGCTCTCTTCCTCACCCATTCAAATTCACCATCCTCATCTTTAAATCTCTATTTTCTGTGCACACATTTCTTCTGTTTATGATTTGTATAGCCAGTTCACCTTTGCATTTGAGGTCTCACACACCTGACCCTTTCCTCCCCTGTTTTTTGTCCCCATTCCACAAAAAAACAGAAAAAATAACTCAGTAGCTTAAAAAACCCACCTTAAACTAGTCTGGAAAAATTTCCTCCAGTGATACAGACTGCACCCTGAAACTATTAATCCATAGATCCTCTCTAATGAAATTTAACATTCAGGAAAGCCATGGAACAATACTGCCAACCAGTTTCTTTTTCTCCTGATATTTTTCCCAATAAAAAAAGTAAGCTGGGCACTTCTCTTCCCCGTCCCCCCCCTTTTAATTATAATCTATTTAACAACAACAGAAACTGAGAAACTTCCTGGTGCTCAGCTCCAGAATACATATCATAGATACCAAGTTTACACAGCAAAAGTTCGGAAACAGCTTCCACTGGTTAGTTATACTGCATCTTTTTCACTACAAAATTTCAGTCTCTCTTCCTCCCACATCAAACCTGCTCACCTCCTGCTACAGATTTAAAGAAACGAAATAGGTATGTTCATAAATACAAAGGGGACACAGCTGAACCAGAGAAAGCACCTCTGATGTTCTCACCCTCCTCAGCCCTTCACCTTCTTTTCACACCTGTTTCTAACGGTGGCCTCCCAAGGCTGAGAACCTGGCCTTGACATGAAGCACCAGACACTGAGTCTATGGCACAGCATGAAAAGCAGTAACAGAAATTTCCAAATAGCGAAGGCAGGAAATGCCTGGAGAGAAAAAAGAGAAAAGAAAAGACAGGAACAAGGAATTCACACAGTTAGGATCTGCTCTCCAAGATGCTTCCTCATCAGCTTCCAGAGGGAGCTCTGCATTTTGAGAGGTGGCAGGACTGGGCCCCCTGCTGCTCCTTAAATAGTGCATTTTGGCATTTCCCCCCTGCTCTCTTTTAAACGTAATGCACAAATGCACGCTCAGCAGCATGTCACCCTCCAGATGGTACACTTCTGCTCTATCTTTTTGTATCAGAGGGACAATTTCTTCATTAAACTTGTGTGACCTACAGTAAACTGATTTGGTGTCTTAGTCCCATTTGGATTTCCAGCCCCTTTTCACCAAGGCTTACCTGGTGTTTCAGACAGCAGCCACTACTGCTGTATTTTATAAAATGCAGTAACACACAGCAGCACAGCCTTTGAGAAATATGAGAGAGAAGGGCTGGGCACCAAAGGGAGAAAAAATGGACAGAAAAATGGTGTTTATAATGAGTAATTCACAGACCTGAGGCAAGAGACAGCATGATGTTCAGAACTACTGAAAAGGAAGCACAGTATAGAAAACTGGCAATGCTTCCACTAAGCATCTCCATGAAAGCCGCAGGTCAGTATGATAAATACAGGATTAGAAACAGTTTGTTTAAGCACTTACCTGAATTAAGAGCGTAGGAACAGCTATCTTGGATCCTTCCAGGCAAGCCACTGTAAGGGTGTGGAGACATCCCTTACGCTGGATTTGTAAGAGGCTTGGGAGACATGTTCCCTTACAGAGAACTTTACATAAGGAAGTTCCTTCCAACACAGGAAATGTAGGTGCTGTGGTCTTCCTTTATGTTTTCTCAAAGAAGGTCAAATCCCAAATTCCAGTCCAAACTCACTTTAAAGCTTGAATAACCAGTTTCGTCACACAGGATAAAGCAGATTCCCTTTCCAGTCAATAGGAAGCCATTTTCCTGCCCTTCGGTGTCAGAGAGAAAGAATAAAAAGCCCTAGACACAACCCACTCCTACTTACAAGATTCTTATGTGTGTGTGGAGGGGGCTTTAAACTTATTAGGGACCACATCATTCCTAGCAAAAAAAAAAAAAAAAAGGGATGTGTGTATCAAGGACATGTGAAGAACAAGCCATAGGGACAATAGTATCATAGACTTCCCACTGATTCTTGGGACACTAGAGGGAAAGCAATAATCAGTGAGGTTATCCAAGCCACCCAGGTACTCTGCAATGTTACAAGGGAAAATAACGAGTTGCAAAAAACACAATTAAAGCAGTTGGAGACACTCTTTCACAAAAGCTGCTAACACATTATTCCACAAAAGGTGCTGTAAGCCATGACAGCTGAGAAGAGGCTGTTCCTCAGAGAAGAGCTCCAGCTCTCAGCCTTCCCCTTCTGCTCCAGGTCTGTTGCCTCCTACTCACGGGACGGGAGATACCAAAGGCAGAGGGAACACCAACGTGCAGTGAGAAGAAAAGTAAAAGGCAGAGCAACACACACAAAAATTGATAACGGTGACAGTATAAAGACAGCACGTTCATCCCTGAATGCTCATCAAGCACAAAACGTTTTCTCATGAAAGACAGTAGAGTCTCTTCCCACAAAAAGAAATTGCTAGTGTCTTAACCGTGTCTTTTGATCCTAAAAGCTACCAAAAAACGCAGTTCAAAAGAGCAGGTTAGCATCTGGACCAACAAAAGTGTCTCTTGTAAGGCAGCAACTGTTTGCACTCACACAAGGCTATCCCAGCACTAGTACCATTCTGCTAACTCCAAGCCCAGGGATTTTTAGTTACTCCGCTCCCCTAAACATACTACTTTTCTAAACATAAGGTATATCAAATAGGACAGAGTGAATCAGGAGGCACACAGAAATGCCACCATGCAGCTCACCAGCTGGAGGTCACCAACCACCTGGCCAGGTTCCTTCAGAGAAGCTTCCACCCCAGCACCAAGCCTTTTCCCTCAAAGCCTCAGCAGCCCAGACAGCCTCACTCCACGCTCCACAGCCTACCCCTCTATCATCCTGCTTCCACGTCCTTCAAACCACACCAGCCTTTCCAGCAACCCTCACATCCTACTGATCCCCCCAAGCCCAGCACCCTGACCTACCTCCACATCACAGGCTGCCCACCAGCTGCCGTCTTGTCAGCCATCAGGTCTTAATGAGCCAGGGCAGCTGTGCTGCTGGCAGGAGGCAGCCCCAGCCCTGGATGAAGTGGTCAGTGCTGCTCTGCCAGCTGCCACTGCCTCACCTGCCTGTTTGCTGCCTGCCTCCACCTCAGGGTAGCAGCCATGGTGCTTACTGGGGAGAACTCAGGCTCCTCCCTGAGCACCCTCCTTAGTGGGTCCTGCCTAAGGAAAAGCCGGGTGAGGAGCTACTGCCTTCTGCGGGGGTCCTGGTTGCACGTGCGCCCAGCCCTGCCTCAGCCTGGGAGGGCTTGTTCCTGCCTAGAGCCCTCATCTGGGAGGGGTTGGAGCTGGGTGTATCTGGTAGGACCTGGGGAAGCCCAGGTGTGGCCTGCCAGGTGTTGCTCCATCTGGAGCTGGGTTGGGGAGATGGGATTTCCAGTGCAGTTGTGTCGCTTATTAAACTAAGCAGCCCAAAAGAATAGGAGAAGCTTTTTGGTATATTCACTGTTCCTCCCAATTCAGCTGCTACGCTGTGTGTGGAGAAGGGGAATGGAAAGAGGATCCCGGGAAGCAGAGGTGTTTATCAGAGGTCCTGGGAAACAAGGAAGGCAACGGGCAGACACCTGGAAGCAGGGTGTGCAGTTACCCAGGGCCACTGGCTGCTGAGTTGTTGTGTCTCTTTCCCTCTGAGGAATGCCATGGGGATGGCCGCAGCTTGTTCCTGAAGAGTTTCTGCGTTTGTGGGTGCCCGTTAACCGTGGCTTCACGTGCACACTTGGCGATGGCTGTGCAAAGGAGACATTAGTGCCAGCTGGGTACTGGCTGGAAACTTCCCGTTTTGTGGGAGCAGCTGGGAATGTTTGGGTGTACTGGGACCCAATGCCTGGCTGCTGTGCACCTCTTCACCAGCCCCCTGGTGAGTATGGTGAGCTGCTGGGGGGGACATCCTTCCCCATGGCCTGCCCCCAGTGCCACCCAGCCCCACCATGCCCTATTCAGGGTACCCCAGTGTGCGGCTGCGTGGGCTGCGATACCAGCAGGGTGCTGCTTATAGTCACCCCGAGCCTTCTCTGGCTTAAAGGAGGAGGAAATGAACAGGTGGTGAATGTCCCAAGAGTGAACAAAGAACAATTCACTTGCGACAGCCCCTCACTCACTACTGAAAATGTAATTGCTTAATGAGTGTCATATTCCTCTAAGGGTTTTTTCTGCTTCATTTCTTGGGACCATTTGAGGATATTCATTGACAAAAGAATACAGGCCGTGCAATTGTTTTCATGGTTTTCTCTCCCCAGTGTTACAGTAACCGTTCTTTTATGTATTTTATACTGCTTTCTGGTGGCATAATTGATGATTCTGACCTCCTTTTTTTGAGAACCCTATTTGCCTTTGGCTTCTCCACAGAGGTTAAGGTGGAGAAGAATAGCCTTGTTTTCTGCTTCAGATGTGGTCACATCTTTACCCTGCTTTCCTTTAAGCATCTGTGGGCTGGACTGTGGCGTCGGTATTTCAATGTGTTTAAAAATGCAGAAGCTGCAATAAATGCAATTGAAAGGTTTGGTAATCACGAATGAAAGGGAACAAGTTTATTACCTTGTCCTGTTTCCTCAGGGGAATTGAAGATGTGGAGCACTGGTTTAAGTAAAAACGCAGAGGGTTTTGGGCTCAGTAATACATACTATTTTAAGCAGCTATAACAGAAACTATTAGGTATAAATGATATAGCATGACAGGAACCCCAAGAACAATATGGGTGTTAATAATAAAAAGTACCCACCCTGTTATTGTGGACAACAGGAATTATTGTTGATCCAAAGTGTTTGGGACAACCGGAGGTGCAGTGGTCAGGACTCTCACTTTATGGTTAAACTGGGCAAGTCTGCTTCCTTTTTACCACTCCTACTGGTAAAGTGTGAATTTCTTTGAATGGAGTTAGGAAGAGTGGAAACTTAGTCATCTGATGACAGGAGCAATAGGCTTGTCAAAAGATTCGACACATAGTAAGTTACCTGAAGATTCTGGATATTCATGTAGTCAGTAACCTTCTCTCTTAAGTATATAAACACAAAGCACTTAGGGAGAATGTTTCCAGTTGTTATTTATTTATATAGGAAGGCCTCTTAGAGGAGACATGACAAAACAGACTCCCCTCATACTACATACAGACAGAATAAATTTTTGTATTAGACTTGGAATTCATTCTCTTAAACTGTAACTCTACCTGTGCAAAAAGAAAGAAAAAAAAATCGTGGGTATCACAATGTGCAAAATATCTTGTTCTGAATCCTATTCAGTGCTGCTGCTGTAAGGCAGGTTCTCAGGAACATACCTTTTTTTTCGGTGAAATAGTCTTGGGGATGAGGAGTTTGTCTCTGAGAGATGTGGAACCGCAGCAGAAACATTTTAATCGGGCATTTTGGCTCATGCCTGTCCATGCTGCTTAAAAATTGGCTGATCAGTGTTTATGACACGTGGGACATTGCTGCCTGCCTTGTAACAGCATTCTTCATGATTATTTATTTTTAAAGTGAATTTAGTGTTTATGAAAGGTGACGGTTTTATAGCTGCAAACAGAGTGGGATTTTCAAGTTGCTTGAGGGGAAATCAAGCACCCAAAAATTCATGAAGCAGGTCTGAAGATCTTAGTCTGACAGAGGACTGGGATAACAATTGTGTTTCTTTTTCAAGTACTTTGATTATTATTTTTTTATATTAATTTCTTTTTCTTTGACATGAAAACAGAAGCCATAAATGTTGTTTTGAATGGTATGGTTACAAAAAATCTGTTTAGTAAAACCTTTTTTGACTTGGGGGTGCATAGAAGATTAAGCTCTGTGTGATTCATCATCAGTCAGGCCAAAAAGGGACTTAAAGCCTTAAATCTAGGCTCTAAAAGGCTGTCGTATGTGAAAAATTTTCTCTTTCACAACAGCCTTCTGAACAGCATGGCTTGAAAAGAGCAGTATGTTCTGACCTGCTCTGGTTTGCAGTAACTTCACCATACTTTACCTCTGTATGCTTTCCTTACAATTGACAATGATAATTTTCATTCTTCTCACTCTTTGACCTTTTTGCTGTGGCTAACTGTAGGAGTACTGCTTGTGCATAGTGCATCTTCGTTTTACTACAGGTCTGGTCAAATAATTTCAGGAAGTCATTTTATGCTCTAGGTCTGTTTCTTGCTCTGTAAAAGGGTAAAAGAAAAGCTATCATATTGTAAAAACGTGTATGATCTGCTTCTAAGAAGCCAGTATTATTAAATGTCTTTTGATTTCTGAAAAGTCATTTCATTCACACTAGCAACTTGCTTGATATGTTACAGGTCACCAGTTTATTGTATTGGTAAACTTATTGTTAATTAGACAAATTTTCTGCAGGTTCCCACAATATGAAGTTTTTCTTTTACAATATAGTAACACTATATGCTTATATATGATACTTAATATATAAGCATATATAGAGAGATTTGATTTCTTAAAAGAAATTGAGACACTTCCTGTTTATCATATGGAGTGTATTAGTAGCTGCAGCTGTTTGCTCTTATGCCTGATACTCCACTGGGAAAGGGCACTAACAAATGTTCCTTTGGTGCCTGAGTGCATAAGAAATGATTGGATTTTCTTTCCAGTGTCATTCCTATCTATTTTTATTAACTTTAGGCAGGATGTAAATTATCAGCAAATAGATGTCTAGTCCTAGGAGTACCTTATTTATGCTAAATACTTGTGAAACAACATTGTTAAAAGAAACTTAAAATAAAATTTATTTTTAAACCACCCAAACTTATATGGCAAGAATTGAAGTCCAATTTTAAAGGGATTCCTTTTCTTCTCTGAATTTCACGTATGTGTCTGGGTTTTAAGATTTGGAGGGTTTTGTAATTCTTTTTCATGACTGTGACGAGTCAAAGACTGAAGGGAGTTAAAGGCAGGAAAGATCTGGAAATTCCAGGAAAAGAATTACATGTTTCCCAGAGTTTTTCTTAATGTGGTTCAATATGACTGAAGTGACTGTTTCAGCTCCTTCTCCGGAAATCATATTTTCATTGCTATCAAAACTCTACCTGATATTTCAAATTTGCATTTGAAACATTCCATTATTGCTATTTATATTCTGTCCTGGTTTCCAGCAGGGCCGGGGTTGATTCTCCCTTGTCTCTATCCGCACAGCTATTCCACCCCATGTGTGCCAGGCCCAGGGGCAGCAGGGAGCCAGCCAGGGAGGGGAGAGGCCACAACGGGAAGTGGGCGTGGCAACGTCACAGCATAGGTGTATATATGGGCGGGCGGTGCCAGGTGCATCTCAGCGGCGTCGGTGGCGGTCGGGTCGGGTTGGGGAAGTGCAGGGTGCGGTTGGTATTGTACTTGTGTTTGTCTCCTCCATCTGTGTTGCTGTTTCCCTGCAATACCTGCTGCTCTGGGAAACATTTTTTATCCCAGCCCACAAGTCTGCCTTTTCTTTCCCATCCTCTCCACACCGCTGGGGGGCGGAGCCAAGGGACTGCCACATGGCGCTTTTGTTGCCGCCGAGGCTGAACCACGACATATTCAAATAATTTTTTCTCCATGGTGGTGTTTCTTCTGTTGTAAATAATTAATTTATGCAGTCTTGTTCTGTTGCTTTTCAGCCTTCACTTTGTCAAGCTGTATGTATTTGTGCATTTAATGTTTCTTCATTGCAAATTGGGGTACGACATTATATGCAGGACGTGTATAAGACACTATACATGTCTTTTGGTTGCCTGTCAACATCCTCCTAGCACAGCACAAACCTACACAGTTCTTTGGAAGACTGAACCTTTACGTTTAGTAGAGATGAGCTGTGTTATGCCACAGTGACCATTTTGTAGCCGCCCAATGCATTCATTTTATCTGATAAGTGTTCATTCCTGATGTGTGTCACTTCATGTTTCACGCCATGAGAAATTAACCCTTCACTCATTTTTGTTGTTGATTTTAGGAAACCTTTCTCTGTCTCGCTGTTGTGTTGGGAAAGTGGTGGCTCTGATGGTGTGATATTGTCAGTTTTGTCAGATCTGGGTCACACAGAGCAGGATTCGCGTGGCTGCCTCCTGGTAGAGGGTTCTGTGCAGCCCTGGATCGTGGCTGGCTGCTTGTGTAGATACAGCTGCTTACTTGTGATGAGCTTGTATTCTGTGTTTGTCCTCAGCTCTCATTCAGTTTTACTGTAGGTATCTACCTTAAATCTTTGTCCTGTTCGTATACTGACAGGCAGCTTCTCAAGTGGAATAGTAGGTTTTTTGTCCCATTAAATCCAAATGTAGTATTTTTCTGCCTACTTGACCTACCTTTATGCCCCACATAAATTCTCCCATCCCTTTACTCCACAGAGGAGAGATTTTCAGCTCTTCTGTGTTCTTTAAGTATAATTTCTAATTAATTTTTTTAAAAGTGTCTCAGTGGCTAAAAAAGAACAATGAGTTATTTACAAATCTGCATTATTCCCAGCAGATGTTCTCTAAACAGTGGATTCCAAATAAAAGCAGTAACTGTTGCAACATGTAGGCTGGAATGGGCAATTTAGATGGGCATTGTCATGTAAGGCAGAAATAAATGGGGGAGGAGGAAGTGCCCTGCACACCCCTTTTTGCTGTAACATGCCTGTTGGCATGATCACTGTTCAGTAAGGATTGTGTCTCTTCCATAGTGAATACCAACTGTTTTTTAAAAATTCTTATCGTCTATTTTTTGGGGGCTTTTGAGTTTGGTGCCTATTTTGTTCCTGTGCAATCAGCTCTTTTTTTAGAGGTAGACATTAAGGATGTACCTGTCAAACAGTTAAGCTTACAAAAAGACTTGTGCATAATAGCTCCCCTGCAGCCTGTTAAGACACAGTTCTCTCTGAGTATCATCTTCTGTTCTTCTTAGGATGTTTGAAGCTTTTGAAGCTGGTGATTTCAGAAAAGCTGCCTAGGTTACAGAGCCAAAGGAACTGTATATTTCATAGAATTTTTTAGTTCGGTTATTTCCACTGCTCTGGTCTCTCCAGTAACTGGAGCATAAAGAATCATGCTCTACCTTAATGCATCTGAGGGAATACTTTTAGTTTACCTTTAGTTTGTCAAGAGGCAGCAATGAAAAATTGAAAGCCATGACTTTTTCTAGGGAATAAATCCTCAAAAAATATTGTGAACAAGTCAAACTATTCTTGAATGTGGGCAGAACACCCTTCATACAGAAACTTATTTTTTGGTTAAGAAATATCTGCTAAAAATATTTTTAGATAAAGAAATAAAGAAAGATTTTCTTTATATATTTTTAAAGATTCTGAAGCAGTTTGCACTCAGAAGTCCTCATGATCGTGAAGTCTGTTTTCATACAACTGTGAATGAAATGTCTCAGCTGCTCATACAGTAACAGCAGAATGTGATCAAGCAGTTATTTTCTTTAGCTGGTGTTGAGGAACACATACTCATGAGTAACTTTTAAAAAGTTGAGCTTTCTTCTTTTCAGGCAAAAAACAAGACCGCAGCCATCATTTTACCATTAAGTGATTTTTCAGAGGTTTTGGGACAGAAATATAATCTAATTAAAAGATCTTGTGACTTTCAAATAATTTTGATCTCTGTCCTGTGGTTGTAGTGTCTGTGTATATCACAATTGCTGCTGTCAGAGACACAGCTTCCTAGAAGCTATGGCAAAAAGAGACTAGAAATCCTTCCCCAGTTTCAGTATCATCACAGCCATCTCCAGCATGACAAATATTCCGGTCGTGAGGATTTGGGGTGTGTTCTTCTGTGTGTTGTACTGTACCCTGCTGAATTTAGGCTTTAGAGGTTTTTTTTCAGATATGTTCCTGGTGAATAGAGGCTCCTATCCAACTGAAATCAGTCCACTGGAAGGCTTCAAACTTTGCAAAACCAACTAGAATGTAAAGCCACCTTTAGAACTCAGTTTTGCATAGTTTTGTACATCCAAACATCCCTGGAATTACAGAATTCACCACCAAAACTACAGGCTGGGAAGTGTCGTTGGCTTGATGGCTTGTTCCAGGAAGCAGGAGTTGATCGTAAGCTTTTGCACTCTTGTTGGGCAGCAGAAAACTACCTGTATCCCAAGCAATTGTCCACCTGGGATATTAAGATGAGTTATATATTTCCAAAAAGTTTGGAAATCCCATTATGGCCATTAGGAAGGTTAGTATTTAGTTGGCAAACATATATATATTTGTGATCCATCCTGATGAAGGGGGGGACGACAATACTTAATGATTTGCTGGGATAAAATATATAGAGAAGTTTAAGCATTTGTAAAACAACTAAAGAAAGGCTCTGACTTGTCTCAGGATACTTGAAAGCTAAGTAGAGCATGAAGTGAAACTTTAAAATACTGAGAAATGATACTGTGTGTTGGGAAGAGGACTATGGAAAGGGGATCAGAATTCTATGAACCCTTATGCAGAGAAAAAAGTGTTTTTGTTCTTAGTGTGTATTCTGGTCAGCAGAAATGCTGTAGTTATTTATGGAAACTTTAACTTTTTTCTTCCTTTTTTTTTTTTAAATCTAAAATAAGCCCATTTGATCTGTGTACATGTAAAGTGTAGCATTTCTACCTTTGCCTTTCAGTGTCCTAATGCTGAAATGGGACAGATGGGAGTTAGAGGCGATGGTGTCGTAGGGTGATAATCATTATCACACCACCTTTGATTTCCTATTTTTTTTTTTTCCTTCCGTAGGTGAGAGGAAGAGTATATCATGGGTTTTGGTACATTGCAAGAAACAGAATCCATGCAGAAAGCCCAATGCACAGAGAAGGGAAGCAATTCTGCTGTAATTTCTGTGAAGTTCTGTAACATCTTTTTGAATCGAAGTCATACAATGATTGAGCAACTGATTGTTGAATGTTGAATTTTTACAAGAACAGCAGACCAAAATTGATTAATCAAGACTAAGGAAATATTTGTTAGACAAAAATGGGAAATTTGGATTATTTTTTTTTCACAATTATGATTCGTATTTGTAACACAGAGTATCTCCCCTCTGTATCTGCACTATTGCTGTCCCACTAGAAGGCTTCTATCTCTTCTGGGCCTCTCTGTAAATTGGTGTTTGAGCAGTTAAAACTCGTCAAGCAATAACTGGTAAAATGTCCAGTTCCTCTGCTCCCATTTTTAGCTGTTTACAGTTTTATAAAGCAGCTAGAGAGTTTCATGCTGCATGTAACTGCAGAGCTCCTTCCCTGGTTGCTCATTACATCTCCCAACGATGATGGAAAGCAGCAGAGGAGGCACAGGCCTCGCTCGGTTTGCCCCCAAGAGGCAGAACCAGTTTATTTGGTGAAAAGTGCAAAAGTAAAAAGAATGAACTCTCCTTCTCTGCCAAACTTGAAAGCATACAAAACAAAGAATGAGATCAACAGACCGAGGAAAGGTGGTTTCTTTCGTTTCTTAGTGTGAAGGTGTCCAGATAAAAACATACGTTTCCTGACTTCTCACCATCTGTTCTAACCTTCATGTGTACTTCTTGTGTCTGTAGGGAATAAAAGTGCTAACTTCCAATCTAGGTACCTAGCAGCTTTGCATATGGTGTCAAACTGACACCTTTTAACTTGAAAGCTGGTTAGAGGAAATGAGGAGCCTTGGTGACAAATGGTCCGCTGTATTGTAAGGCAAATGCCTTTGTTTTCACTGCTGGGAAATTTTCCAGGCCTTCACCATGAGCTTTTGGCAGAGTAGAACATGAGTAATTACTTACTGATTTCCTCCAGTAAACTGCTGAGCTCAGAAGAAAAATAATATGGTTTTGAGGATTTGAAGGAACATTGCACTGCAGTGTAAGTTTGGGACACCGGGTTGTGTTGCATAACAATGATCCTGAAAGATCTGAGACCAGGGGCTAAATTCTGTGGATTTGCAAAACTGGCACAAATATGAAAGCTCTTTCAGGCCAGAAAGACAGAGCATTTTGCATTGTTTTCAAGTTATGTTTAGATTCAGCAACTGTTGATAAACCCCGGAGAGCTCATGTTTTTGAAACTGGAGGATATGCAGGAAAAATAGGTGAGTTTTAAGTTACTAGAACTAGCTCTGTGGGTCAGGGTGAAGCGTTTAGATAACAGAATTAGATTATTATAATTTTAATTATCTCAGAGGTAACACAACATTTTTCAAGCTGGCTTAGTGTATTGAGACCTACAGGAGGACTTAAAGATTTGTTTGGTTTTGGTAGAAGATGAGAAGTTATTTTTCAATCATCAAGGACCAATTGCTTTACGTGGGACATCAGTCATGATGGACAGCAAGTCCAACCTGACTTTGCCTCCACCCTCTTAAAAAATCTGGTTATTTAATGCCTTTAAAAATATAAAAATATGCTAGACAGTTTATCAATAGTTCTTTGAAAACAAGATTCTCTTTTTCATTACTCAGAGAAATTGTGATCTTTTCCTTTATTTCCACAGCTGCACCGCTGGAATACTAAGCCTATATGGTCAAAATCATTTTTATGTACTTTATAGAAATAAATCGTTTGTAAATGAAGTCATGACTAAATTTGTCTCCTACGACAACTGAGTCGTTTGCAGCCCTGCAAAATGAGAATTAACACCAAAAGCTCAGAGTGATTCAAAGGAAATGGCAAACTCATGGGTGCAATAGTAAAGTGCCATTTTAAGATGAGTGGGAAACCCAGAGAAGTGCATACCTGCACATTTCTGTTTTATCCCGAGGAACTTAAAGGCATGAAGTCTTATGAGCCTGACGGAATAGCACCTGAGAGTACTGAGCGTTTTTGTATCTTGAATGTGAACAACACTCATTTTTGCACTCCCTAGAAATATTCATGTTTTGTATGAATATGAGGTATCCATAACCCAGATAGAAATTTCTGAACACACAAGAGCAGAGCAAAAGAGTCTGAGAATCAGCCCAGGAGCGCTGTTCCTGTGCTGTTAGTGATAGCCCACAATGATGGGATCAGAGTCCTCCAACCTCTGAGGATTCAGACTGATTGGTCTCCAAGTTTTCAATGGATTCTTCTCCTTAATGTGTTTGGCTTTCAGAAGACAACTTCTTGGTAATGCTGGTACGTGGGGAATAAAACATGTAACTTTGTTGTATAAACAAACAGTGAATTGGAGTTGCTTACCTCTGTATTTTTGTGGAGGTTTACTTCTTTGGAGCTTGTCATCTGTTTCTCAGGTGGATTCGGGCATTCTCTTGAGTTCCTCGCACTTTGATCTTGTCTCATCTTATCAGATTGACTACATCATTTCCTCTGAAGTAGGTTCAAGCTTCAAGTCCAGCCTCTCTGTTAGCTTTTTTTCCCTCCTTTTCTTCTCTACCTTTGCAATCTTTGTGTATTAAAAGCACGCAGTCGGTGTTCCTCATCAGGTTGCTTGGATACTGTACGTGAAAATGCTGTTGCTTCTGAGCACATCATCTATCTTTGGTTGTTGCAACTTGACAGTGCTAAAGGATCCAATTCTTGGGTAACTCAGGTGTTACCCACTAAGAAAATCAAGACCAAGGTACCCTGCTGCTTTCACAGCTTCCCTCTCTCCTATCCAGCCAGTTTCTCTGTGACCTGTTACTGTGTGTAATCTCCGGGCCTGACTGTGTCTCAGAGCTAGACACTTTGTTGTTATGAACTCAATCCTGACTTTTTGTTTTGCTCTCTAGTTGTCAGTTGTCTGTGCACTGCTTACAGAGTATGGTCTGACCTTGAGAAATCAGAGAGAGGAGGGACAGCAACAGGGAATCAAAGAACCTTAGAAGATAGCGACCAGAGGAAGCTCTTCAACCCCTAGTCACTACAGTAAGAGAATTGGGGATGGAGTACCAAGGAATGCTGAGTAAAGACCTGGTTTCTCAGGATGCTGATATGTAGCTCAAAAAAAAAAAAGGGGGTGTGTGTGTGTGTAAAATCCAGTCTTTAAGCCTGAAAACATGGGTGCCAAGGGTAGATTTACCTTGTATTTCCCTGTAGTTTAGAGTGAGAATACACAATCTACAGCCTGTGGGCCAAAGTTGGCCACCAGCCCAGTTCATCTGGCTGGGTCTTTTCCACCCTCTTTCCCGTAAGTGTTTTGAATATGAGCATGGTGTAAATTAGATAAATTGTTTCATGAGCTTGATTCCTGCTGCCTTCTTTCTTGAGCCTTTCTAGCCGCTTCCTTACTGTCTGACCCCAAGAGCTCTTGTGATGACTTGACCACTAATCCACAATTTTTGCAGGTTTTTCCAGGCTTGGGCCCTGGAAAGAGTACAATTCTGGTTTATAACTTGACTTTTTCTCCCTTTAGTTTTGATGTAGGTGATAACATTTAGACAAATCACCTGTACTATTGCTAATTGTTATTTAAAGATTATACCCATATGTGGCATTTGTTTGAATTCTCATTTTATTTCTGGCTATAATGCTCATTGCAGCCTAATTAAATGCTGTTTTCCTGCTGGAATGTTAGATAGTCTTAGCCAAATAATTAGATTGGCTGATGATCTGTGACATACAATTTCTTTGTCTTTGCATTTGTAGCTTGCTTTTGGGGAGCCCAGCTTTTTTCCATGTCTGTTAGCAGATGAAAACTGGAGTGCCATCAGTGACAAGTATTGCATCGCTGCAGGAGATGGTGGGCATGAGTCGTGGGGGTCTGGAGCTCCTGGTAGGATGGGGCCTCAAAAGAATGTTGAGCTTCTATTCTGTGTTTGACTTTACCTTTGGCAGCTGCTGAAACAGCTGGTGTTTCTTTTCTTTCTCCTTCAAAATCAAGCCCTAAATGTTTTATTAAATGAAATCTAATTACTCTGGCTGAGCACATTTCCTTTGTTTTATTGAAAAGAAAAAAAAGCTATGAAAGAAAAGTAATTACGTGAGGAAAATATGCTGTGCCTCATGAGTGGTGCTGCTTCTTTCAAAGCCTGGGTGCTCTTTCTATTGCATTTTTTTCACCCTAATTCTTCTTTCTGTCTGAGTTGGACTTGAGATAGGAATGAAAGTAATGGGAAATATTTTTGTAGATTCTGGGTCTTGCTTCTCAAGATAAATAATGACCAGGACAACTGAAAGCCTTCTGTAAACCAGAGGAGGAAATCTGAAGAGCTCAAGTGGACTGAACTTAAGCCATACGGTATGTATATTGCAAGGCAGATGCTTTGGCCCATCTGCTGTGCTCTTCTCTTGGCATAACACATTTGGCATGGGCTTCCTTACACCACGTGAAATGATCTCTCCTGTCCAGCCTGAGAGTGAACCAGCTGCAATGAAGGGAGGAAATCATCGATCACCGTGCCTTGTGATGCTGAGAGTGTGTGCTGTGTTGGGTAGCGCCAGCAGCAGGGAAAGTGGGTTAGACCCATGGCCCTTCCAGATTTGCCCTGGGCCAGACACTTACCCTTTTTTCTGCCTTTTCTATTCTATGGGCAGGGACCAGAGTTTTCCAACTGGATGCAAGCACCAGGGGTGTTAGGTAAGTTTTATACATGGTGGGATTTTCCTGTTTCCTTCCTTGTAGAAGGATAAACTGAAGCAAAGCAGGTCTCCTAACTGGATATGTGCCTACATGCATTCCAAGGAGTTGTTGTTTGCAACAATTTTGGCAACTTGTTTTACTTTTTATTCCATACAGTATTATCAAGTCATGTTTTATACTGCTCAAATTCTTTTTCCCACTGGCAGAAAGGTTGCATCATTGGTTTCAGTGAGGCATCTTGCAGCAGAAAGACGTGGTTAGTGGGGGTGTCCTGTTTGATAGGACTGTCAGTCTGAGAGTAATTTGGGCATCAGTTTCACTATACAAGTTTATTTTATTATATACTTTAATTGTAATATGAAACTGTCTTGTATAAAAATTCATGTCCCTCCTTTTTTTTCTTTTTTCCTCAGTAGCATTAAAATAATGCACATTGATAACACAGCTTGTGTAGAAATACTGCTCAGCAAGGGAATTACTATTCATGTTTGATGCTGGCTCCAAGGTCTCAGTAATTGTACCAGTGTCAGGATTTTTACCTGCCTGATAAAGTGCTCTCTCCCCAGCAGATACAGCAGATACTGCACTGGAAGGTGCCAGTCTTACGGTCATTAAAACTGATGAGCCTTTTCACATTTTTTTCCCTTAAGGAGTCAGAATAGATCCTAACTTCATTGGCCACAGGTGCAATACCTTGTCACAAGGGAAGAAGAAATCTCTTTCCAGTCCACCAGTTTATGCCTTAGAATTTGAAAACGGATCGAAAGAATTGTTTATGCTTATGGTGCATGATGAACAGTCCTGGAAAACGTAATTTACTAAACCTCTTATATAATGTGGTTTAATGAGGGAGGTCAAGGCTATACAGGAAACAACAATATTTTTCCAAATAACTTCACTTAGTTTTTTTTTCTTTTGTATTTTCTCTTTTTCTTTATCACCTGTATTATTTTTCTTATTTAAGGACATTCCTTTTAGAAAAGCTGGCAATGCTGATTTGACTTTTTATTCTATTTAATGTTATTTGAGGCCCTAAATGAGCTTTATCCGAACTTTTCCTTGGGTAGATAAGTAGTTACTTAAGACAAAGCAAAGAAATGCGTTAGAAAATGGAAAAGACTTGGATTACTTTGGGAATTTTTTTCTTAAAGTACCATTTAAAAAGAATTACATAGTCAGAAGCTTTCTAAGAATCATTAAATATTTAAAGTTAGTTCATTAGGAGTAAAAAAAAAAAATAAGAATTTAAGCCTTTAAATCCTTTCATCTACTCTGACGTGAACTCAAGGGTTTAATCACAGAAACCCTTGGATGCTCACTGATGAGGCACCTGTCAGCTTTCCTTACCAGTGTAGAAAGCACAGTAAGAAAAGCTGATTTTTCAAACTGACAGTCACTTTTTAAATCAATTCTAGTGTGTTGGAATGAATCAACAAAATGTAAAGAATATTATTTTAAAGGAATATGGGAAAAAAATAAGTTGGTTGGTATTAGGAGAACATTTTGATTAGGAGAACTTTTGAAGTATATAGTCTGTGACATTCTTGCTATGTTTTACGAAAAATAAGTAAAATAGAAGAGTGCAGTAGAGGAAAAGAGGGAACGACCAGCTCCATAAGGAACTTAAAGTCTTGAAAAATAACGGACTTGAATATGTCAAGAAGAGAAGTGATGACTTACTAGTGTTTATTGTGCACAAATTAGGCAAATGGAAGTCAAACACTGAACGACACTGTGTCAGGATGCTCCTAAAGGGTGCAAGGCTTTGTTGTAGTAAAGCTGCAATTCTTTTAAAGGCCTGCTGGTCTGTAATCCTTACACATGTACAGCTCCCACTGGCTCCAGCAAGTCAAAGACACCTGGTGGTCCCAAGCTGTATGGCTGTACTGGCCTAGAAATGTTCTTGCAGTGTCTGGGTGTGATTCCTGGTTATTTGCCTTGTGTTTCAGGCTTACAGCTCTCCTTCTCGGGGGGACTTGCTTTATGCTGTACAACATTGTATTAGGCTGGTGTGGTGATTAATTTGCTTACTTCAGAGTTTCACAGTGTATAGTTTTCCAATTAAGTACTGACTGTTAAACAGTAAATTAAATTGCTGCTCTGACCTTGCTGTGAAAAGCCACAGGGTACTAGCCCTGGCACAGCTTTGTCTGTCAGGATTTGTCTCTCTGTGGTGCAAGCTTAATGCAGGATAGTCTGTTGGAAGTGTGGAAACCAGGACTGACTATACAGAACACCTTCATCTTTCTTTCTGAAAGGATCTTACTTTCTCCCCAACATGCTGGGGAGGGTGAAAAGCAAGTTAAGCAGACAGATGAAACAATTGCTGCCCTAGATACCTGTTTTCTTCACCCTAGCAGAGTCAGCTGAACGGGCTGTGTGTCAGAAATGTTTCTCTGCCATGTTTGGATAAGTTTGCAGAGATACATAGCTGCATGATGTGTAAAATATGGTCAAATTGTAATGACAGCTAAGAAAAACAGGATCCTAGCGATTTTTGCTAAATACAAAGCCACAAATAGGATGAAATCATAGTGGATGAGCCTTCAAGTGAAAGCTGACATAGGAGGGAAGCAAGCACAGGAACTTCAGGAAGAAACCTGAGTATTTTGTTTCAGAAAATTTTCATTTGGAAATTTTTCAAGTTTTCAAATGTTTCAGAGAATACTACTGTCCTTTTAAGTTCCTGCAGCACAGCCACAGGCTGGTGACCAGAAAGATATGTATTTTCTATAGAGAAATTTATTTCATATTTCTGCCAGCCAGACAAGCTGACTTCTATAGATTTCCAGGAATCCTGAGTACAGTTACCTTTCATTTTTAGTGAATAACACTTTTTCACACTGGTCCTTGTAGCAGTCATTTCAGGCTGAGTCCTGTCAAACTGAACGCACGCAGTTGGCTTTCCTGAAACAGAAGTGTAGAGTTGTGTGTGTTTAAACTTCGCTGCTCAAAGCATCTTGCTGTGTGTGGTACAGGATGGGGGAAGGGCAATAAACAACAGTAGACAATGGAGAAAACAGACCCAAAAGTGCCTTTGACTACAGAAACCGCAGGAGAAAGTCTGGCGTGTTATAATATTTCCCCATTACTGCTCGCTGAAGTAAACGAGAGCACTGGTAGCAGTGTTCTTTGCTCATTATCTGCTCCTATTTCTGACAAGAACATCCCCAAACTGCATCGTAGGCAAAACCCCTGTTGTGTGCCAGGAACTTGGAGCTGCTAATGAATGCTGATAGGGGAGAAGTGCTTCAGTAATTTTTTCATGTAAATGGGATCGACAGGAGGTCAGAGACAAACATGAAAAGGAAGGCAGAAATTTAAAGAGAATGATTTAGTGAGATAATTTGTATGATATTTTATTCCTTTCATACACTAAAAGAAAAGCCTCTGAAAAATATAAATGAAAGAGGAGACTGCAACAGTCTGTCTGGGAGGCTACAAGACGCTGTACAGGAAGGTGATGTTTGAATCAATTAGATCACCATCTGATGAGATAGCCACCTTTCAGCTGAGTTTCAGTGGGCAAGAGCACTGCTTTTTTCCCCTGCCCCCAGTCTAATATATGAGAAAAAAATAAGGTTTGGAGCCTGTCACTCACTCCAGACTGCAACAGCAAAGTGTTAGGAATTGTATACTGTGAGCCCTGTCTTAAATCAATATATAGTCAGATCCTCATCTGGTGCAGATTACTTAGCCCCATGGAGGCCATTGTAACAGGACATTGACCTGAGTGGACAACTTTGTCCTGTATTACATCCCTTGATGGGTAGAACAGATTTTTAACTTCTGGTGTGTCATTCACTGGGTAAATGGTTTCTGAGATCACTGCCTGCACTGCAGCTATGCTCTCCAGTGTGCAGCAACTGCAGGTACTTGGGCTAAAGCAATCCAAACATGGATCACAGTGCCAAAGGAAGGATGTAGCTGGGTAAATCAGTTTCACAAATAAAGGTATTTATAAATAAGGCCACCTGAAAAGGGGTATGTTTAAAGCCACAATTCTAATTTGTCGTCCTCTCTAATTAATACTATTTATTGTGAAAATAGGTGGCTGTTTTTATAAGATATTGATTTCCTAGCTTTATAGAGAAGGAAATGCCATTGCAATACTACGTTACCATGTTGCAAGATTTCCTGTTTGTATGTATAATCATCCCATTTTTTCCAAACAAAACCTGTGTGCCTTAAGCATTGCACAAAGAAACTGAAGTATTTAGTGCTTCAAAATGTACAAACCTCCTTGAAAATGGGAAGGTGACTAGTTCTGTGCTTGTGTCTCTCCTATCTGTAGCATAATACAAAATTCAAAGTTATTCTGATTAGAATTTTTAATGATCAGAATAATTGCCTTTAACAGCCTTATACGTAATGTGAACTAAGGTGAACCAAGCACCGAACTCCCTTATGCTTTGAAATGATTGCAGCCTTTAGTGTGTAAGAGCCTCTTCTTGGGAGATGCCGAGTGCCTTTGCTTTTGTTGACTGCAGTGTGTGTTCCGAAAGCTTAGAGCTTCTCAAGAACTACTTCTAAGTCTCCCTGGATCAGGACCTGCAAACATTCAGAAAGCAGTCTTAGGATATGACCTGTGTAAGCCCTCCAGGGGTCAGTTCATTACGGATTCTATTAAATGAAATGCCTTCTTCAATAGACTGAAAGTTGAAATCAAATCAATCTATGAACATTTGATTTCAAATTCCAGTGCCCCTAAGGACTGTGGCATTTCCCCTAAGAGAAGGCTCTTTCCTCCCTTCTTCACAAACTCCTTATCTCACAAAGTGTTTTCTGATTCCAGTTCCTTTTTTAGCCTTATCCTGATTAATTTTCTAGGGAAATAGCCCTGAGGGACAGGAACAGCCCTTGGGATCACAGAGACTGCACTCTAGACCCTTGTTCTGCCTGGTTTGCACTGACAGTTTGACCCTGTGTAGCCAGAGTCCAAGCTGAGGGCTGTGTTCCCAAGGCTGTTTCAGCTGTCCTGTGGATGTCTGGTTGAATTTCGTAGTGGATACAAAACATTCACTGAGTATGGAGCTGAACATCCATGTCCCAAAAAAAAGGCAAAATCAACACAACCAAACTGGAAAAAAATTTTCTCTGTGGCAGGTAACAACTTTTTCTGTCCTTTACAGTTACACAGTAAAGTAGTGTGCAAGGCTGAGATAAGTTGCCAACACTTAGATATTGTTGAAATGGCAATTGTTATAACTGCTCAGAGCACGAGTACTACCAGAAGTCTAATCTTACCTAATCTTTTCCTGATCTTAGAGTGTAGATGAAGATCTGAAGCAGAAGAAAAAAAGCTGAGACCTCAAATACTTCTGATAACTGCAAATATATAAATATAACTTCTTCAGAGTATTAAGGTTCTTGAATACAACTCTAAAACTATTGTTTTACAGAGATTTAGTTGTTTTTTCTTTAAAAAAAAAGAGCTGAAGAGACGTGTGCAGAAATGAATAAGAAACTTCCCATAAATAACTGAGTTCTATCTGTTAATAATGAATGAGAGCTGAAACTAGGCTGTATCTGTGTTATGCAGATGGGATGGTTTAGCCGTTTTTATTAAAAGTCAAAATGTGTGAATTACAAATATGTGCAGAGACAATCTTGCAAAGGATATTAAAAATCCCTGGGAATGTTTCTAGCATGAGAAAACTTTAAAAAAATGCTTTCACCCTGAGCAATGACGCTGGTTTAACTTTAAAGTAATGGATATCTGAGTGAATGATCTGGTATTACATTCAGAGAAAATGAATGGAAGGAGAAGAGGTGAACAAAGGGCATGATTATTTACTATTTCTCACAATATTGAGGACAAAAAAAAGAACAAGGAAATATTCTGGTATCAGATTTAACTACTAAAAGAAAGTGCCTTTTATGCATACCAGATAATTAAAGCTTAGAGCTCAGCACCACAATAGAGACAAGATATAATAAGTTTAAAAAAAAAATAATTAGTAATTGATAGCCTTCAGTCGTCGTGATTCCAGTTGATGGCAAAACCTTCCTGACAACGGAAACATCACACTTTCTGGTTCTTGTACTCTTTTCGAAGTCTTCACAGTTGGCAACTGTTAGAGGCAGCATATTGAATTTGAAAGATCTTTAGTTTTATAATCCATAAGCACTTGTTTACATATCCTGGGGACCTGGATATGACAATAATCTTTTCAGTCTGTCTAAGAAGGGTCCTCCATTTGTGCATGAGGATACAGCATCCCCAGGAGTGGGTGTGGAGTCTGTAGAAAGTGAAAAAGGCATTTCAGTGGTTGCACCTCATCCTGTCACTGAAGGCAGCTTGGCCATGTTTCAGCTTTGTGATGGGAGCAGAGCAAGTGGTGGTGTGTTCTGGGTACCTGGATTTTCTTCTGCAGAAAACTTTAGGTACATGGGCAGAGAGTTTATGGTGGTACCCTATTAGTTTTCCAGATTGGAGATACAACCAGATCACGTGTCTGGGAGCCAGGACTGTTGAGCTACTGTGAAGTGCTTTTCCTTAGTGTTGATTTAGTCTCATTATCCAGCACTGGCAGCTTAGACGCTGTGGGAAGACAGCGAAGACTGTCTCTCTTGGTGACTGCTACTTTCTGAATGAATTTCATCAAGTTGGTTTGGCACTTCCAGGTTGGGGGTTTTTGCCATGCTTTTCCTGCTTTGCCTATTCAGGATACATAAGATTTCTCAATTCCCTGTCTAGAAGATACAAGCCTTAAGAATGCTTTTTGTCATGAATTTACCCAGCTGGCAACTAAGGACCATGTAGCCACTTGCTCACTGTTCCCCAGTGGGGTGGGGGAGGGAATTAGAAGAATAAAAGTGAGAACACTCATGGGTTGAGATAAAGACAGCTTAATAAGGAAAAAGCTGTACTCAGAAGCAAAGCTAAACAAGGAATTCCTCCACCACTTCCTATTAGCAGGTGTTCAGTTGTCTCCTGGAAAACAGGGTTCCCATCACACAGAACAGTTACTTGATGACTTAGGAAGAAAAAACACCCCACTTCCTCCTTCTTCCTCCAGCTCTATGCGCTGAGCATGATGCCATATGACATGGAATATCTCTTTGGCCAGTTTGGGTCAGCTGTGCTGTGTCTCCTCCCAGCTTCTTGGATATCCCCTGTCTTCTTATTGGCAGGCCAGTCTTTGACTACTTAGTGACAACTGAAACATTAGCGTGTTATTAATGTGGTTCTCATCCTAAATCCAAAACATAGCACTGTACCACATGCTAGTAAGAAAATGAGCTCTGTCCCAGACAAAACCAAGACACTTTATTTAACCTTTAATGCAGTTTGTTGGTTTGGGTTTGGTAGGGTGGCCAGTCTGAAGTGTGGGTTGTGTTCGCTACCATCCACCTGTCTGTGCACTCACACAGGAGGCTGTGCAGGACAGAGTCCCTTCTACTCTACATGTTTATGTAGTGCCTCATACAGTGGACCTGACCACAGCTGCAGCCTGCATGCAGAATTACTTATATGTAATAAATAGTAAAAGTTAAGAATACATATTTTTAAAGGGAAAACCACTGTTTCTTCTTACTACCCATTTTTTCATTTCCCAGGCCAGGCAGCAATTGAACTACAAAAAAACTAACTTCATCATTCATTTTCTATTAATCTTGTGAAAGCTTTACTAAATTTCCATTCCAAGAATTAGACTAAATGCAAATGCAGAGCTCTCCATGGAATTGTAATATATTTAATCCTATAAGCTAATGCAAAAGATAGTGATGCCATTGATGCTATTTTTAGTGACACAGCCTAAAATTCTATAAATTTTTATAGATGTTATCAAACATCAGAGCAATTTTACAAGTGACACTAGTGAGTATGTTCATTTCACAATATTTCTGTGGGACTAATTCTGACCATTGCTCAAAATGTCGGGATTCAGCAGCCATTTAATTTTTCTCCTGTATCTCCCAACTCTATTTTTTGAGGATGGTTTAAGATATTCCAGCCTCTCTGTATTCTTTTTGCTACTTCATAAACCGTGGGAGGCTTCTCCTTTTGCCTTTTGTACTGATGGAAAATGCTTAGCTGAGATGTTTAGATCATGAGCTGGAGCCATAAGCACTGTTGCCTCCTGCTCACTGATGCTGTTGGCCATGTATTGAGGTTGTTGTGTGGAGCTGTACAGTAGAGGATCAGCATCTTTCCTGACCCTGATTTTGTGGGATAGTTTGGAGTTACACATGTCCTTGATCTGTAGCGGAGTACAGTATTCATGTATTTCCTTCTCTTACACATTTTTGGGGTACACAGCAATGACCTACAAGTGAATGTCTGCAAGTAAATCTAGATTCCAGTGATGCACTGTGGTGGCTCACAGATCAGGGAAGGAACCATAGTGCATTGGAAATTTTATTTTTTTTTAACTAATTTTAGAGTTTAGTTGGTCTTTCATGGGCCAGGAATAGTTCTGGCTTTTGAAATCCTGAAACCTGAGGTTTTGGGGAATTTATTATTGTTTGAATGGAACCTAGCTGCAAGACTGAATATGCAGACAAAACTCTTGAAATCTGCACAGCCTTGAAATTTTAATCTGAGGCTACAGATTTTTATTTTACTCTGGTTCCTAATTTCCTGGATTTTAGGAGTGGCAGAATTTGTAGAGTGTTCCAGTGATTATAAGAAAAACATTTTTATGCTCTCTGCTTTGGTTCTGTAAGTGCAATTACATGAGAGTGTAATTGTTACTGTTAGGTTGTCATTGAAAAGAATTAGACTATTGAAGTGTTGGTTACTTGTTTTTTTTTCATTTCAGTATCTTACTTTTTCTTGCCTGAAAGCTGAATCTATAATTATCTTTACTAATGAAATGTGACAAGCTAACCAGAATGGTTTATATTTTCAAAATGTGCAGCTGATGCAGAATCTGCTTTGCAGGGCTGTTCCATGTACCGCTAGGATGTGCATGTCTATGTATCTCCAAAACTGTTCCCCTTTTTCCAGCTCCCTAAGACTATGAAATTATTTTTGTGATGCGTGGTATTATACACCCTAATACAGTGTCATCAGTGATTATTCAGAGCTGCTGCCCACTGTCATCACCAGAGCAGGAAATTAGACCCACAGTGGGCAGATGCTGTGTGCATTTGTGAATATTTGTACATATATATTCTGCTAGTTTGCATATATGTGTGTGTGTTCATGTGGATGTATGCACACAGGTAGAAGCTCTGGTGTTTCTCAGGGTGGTTTCTCAGTGCAAAGCGTTTTTTAACACATGAAAGCAAAGTGAAATTACTATTGCAATAAGTCTGCAGTATCAATCTGTACTGTTATTGTTTATTGTTATACATTTACTTTGACTATGTTATTATAATAATTTATTTTTTTCAAGTGTTTACATTGTGTATTAAGAGATAATAATGTAATCTTCACACCATGTTAAACTTTCCCTGCATATTCCTTCAGAAGAAGTTGTTATCAGAGGACTTTTAAGTTTTTAATTCTTTTTCTGCTTCAAAAAAAATCTGATGCTTCAAAAAAAAAATCTGATACTTCAAAATAGCAATCAAGAACTTCACACTATGACTCATGAGTCATGTTCAAATCCTATTAGTTCCCCCAATATAACTCTGATTTACTGATTGAAAGTTGCAGTTTCTTGTATTCTCCATTTAATTGAGAATGGTATGATATGCCAGGAATTTTTATTATCAAGAAGTCAGTAGCTTCCATCCATATTTGATGGAAAATATAGTCTATCCTGCTGCAAAATCCCATAGATCTTCATTCATCTTAACTGTGGCACGGGGATGTGGGGAGTCTGATTACACAGTTTTGAATATTAAAAATTAGTAAATTTTGTAGAAATTCTTTTGAGGTCGTAAGGATTTGCTTGGAGCCTCTTTGGTAATAGTGAACAGATTAAATGGAATGTTGTTATAGAACAGCTCTTTTGGCAGCTTAGTATTTGTTTTTCTGTGCTGAATAACATAATGTCCTTCAACTCTTGAGTCACCATAATAAAGCTTTTCTCTTCTTAAGTATTCTCTGGAGTGATAGCGCTAAGATTTTAAAAACTTTTTGCCTGTGCCCCGGTTTACTGCCATTTCACCTGTCCTATTAGGGGTGAGGACTTGAAGGTGGGTCGCAGAATCAGAGGAAACAAAGCAAGTAACACCAAAACTGTTTGCTTAGCTTGTTTGGTGCAATTTTGTGAGTGGGAATAAGCAGGTAGAAGCAGGAAACTTCCCCAAGGTGGTTCTTCAGCTCGCTGGGGATGACAGGACCATACCCATATGGCGTTCTGATGGGCACCAAACAAGTTAAGGCAGCTGCTGTAAACCCAAGGTTAACTTTCACGGCTGCCTTCAAAGCGATGAGAAATACCTCTGTTGTGTTTTGCTTGACAGTCTGATTTGTCAGACTCTGGAGTCTGAACCTTTGTCCCTGGATTCATTTTTGTGCTTCTCAGTAAATGCATTTTTGCACTAGAAAGCGTTACTGATGTCACTGGATTTGGTCTCAGTTGTTTTAGTTACTGGGTGGTAATAAAAATGCCTGCCATATGAGGTGACTGTAACATTATATGAACTAGATATGTATAGTGTCTTGAATTTACGGTGACAACTTAAGGACACACAATCCAAGGAGCAGTGTGTTTACTGTGTAAATGTAACATGTGGATAATGAAAATGCTAGTATTTTGAGAGACAAAATTGTTCTAGATCATAAGGAAGCCACCTCTATCCTTTTGGGCTTCAATATATTTGGACATAGAGTGGTACATATTTTATGCTTCTGGATTTTGCACAGTCTGCCATTAGAATTTTTGTAACGCTCCATCATTTTGATGAAATATGAACAAGTATGCATGTGACTTCATTCTGTACTTTACTGTTCGCTGGTAGAAAATGTCAAATTGATTTATGGTGTTTTAAAAAAAATAATATTATGACTATTTTTAAACTGCTGTATAATATATTTTGCCTCATTATCTACTTGTTATTGTTTCTGTAGGTGCAGCATGCCTTTTGGAAGTACTTAGAGATCTCAGGAGATGGGAATTAACAGTGCATCTCTAGATAAGCTCTCCATATGGTTAGCCTACCTCACTGTCACGCTTTGAAATGACTTCTCCTTTTTTTGTGGCCTACAGCACTTCATTAGGTCAGATGACAAACATGACAGAATTGTTTGGGGCTTTTTTCTCAGTTTTAAAACATTTTCAGTAAAACTGATTTGTAATTCTGATTTAAAAAATTTCCAAATGTAAAACAAGAAAAAATTAAGTTGAAAACTCTTCTAAAAATTAAGTTGAAAACTCTTCTTCAATAAGTGTTTGTTTAACCCTGGGAATTGTTTCAAATTACAGCAAAATGCAGAATTACTCTCAATGCCCAAATTTCCTGTAATTTGTTTTCATTTCCTGATTCACTTTTATGGCAATATTCATGGTAGCTGTTAGATATCTAGTCATTCAGTAAAAATGAGTTTTTCATTTTTCTCTGGTGACAATTGGTTTTGTTCCTTGGGACCATAAAAATACCCCTTATGAAGTCACAGAGAGATCAGACATATGGCACTGGTGAAGTATCACAGCCGGGGCTGCAAGAGATGGTTGCTTTTTTGTTATGTATCACAGACAAAGCCTCTTTCCTCAAAGGATGAACAAGGAACCACTTGAAATAAGGAAGTGGGCAAACCTCCGCATTTTGCGTGTTCCTGCTTTGCAGCAGAACTTCTGCCTAAACTCTGTCCTAAACAATTTTAGCTCATTCCCTACTGCTAATTTACTAGAAGGCTGTAAGTGTTGTGTCTAAGATCCTGATCCCACTAAAGATTTTTTCCATTTATTTAATGAAATTTTCATGGGTAGACCCAAAGGAGCTATTGTAATCAGTGTTATAAAGTAGTGCACGGCCTAAACGAGGGAATCTAAGCCATGCTGGTTTACCAGAAGTGAGCAATCATTTGCAAGCAACTCATGCGTGCATCGACGTGTTGTTCAAGCTCGTGAGTCTGATGGCTGAACATAGTTGTGGTTTAAGCCCCTCAACGGTGAAAGTGGTCACCTCCAGAAGCTAGGGTCACTTTTGCCAATCCGTATCACCAAACAAGTGTTCAAGGGAGAAAGGGGGATAAAAGAAAAAAGCTACGGGTGCTTTGAAAAGTCTCGACACAGGAAATGTCAAAACAGCACGGTTGAAGTGTGCTTTAATGAATGTGAATAATACAAAACCTGTTTCTGTAGACGGGCTTTTCCGTTGAATAGTCTCTTCAGTCTACTGCACTTCATTTTGTTAGCTTATCACTGACATTTTAACCAATCCTTCCCAGGGTCCATCTGGTGGTCCATCTGTCTTCAGCATCTACAGTTCACTATGTGACAAATGACGTATAGACTACTAAGGAATAACAATTAGTTACAACATGAAATGTAAAGGTCACATAAATTGCATACTTCTATTAACAAACAGTGTCACAATAAAGCAAGAAGAATTCAGCAAGTCAGACAGTAAAAGTATATTTTATATCGTGCAGCAAAACATATTTAGGTCAAATGATCCACTGAGATTTTTTCTCTACCTCTCAGGTCTTCTGAATAACAGCTGTTGGCTGTGCAGTGTTTTGGTTATGCAGAACCTTTTTAGTACAGCAGTGCTCATTATAAAGGTCAGGTTTACATGCAAAGGAAAATACTCAAATCATTCATCAACCAAACATTTTTCATTCACTATGCGTTAGCTCAGGATAATCGCTTTGAAGCAGGGAAATTAGAGGGTCCTTCTCGTTTAAAAAAGTGTAGCAAATTTCCTGTAGGGCCGCAGTGTGAGTTGAACACTTGCTGCACCTCCTCTGACTCACAGTAATCTTTCTGCTGATACAGGGAGGTTGTGTCAAGTTGCCTGAAACCAAAAGAGGAAAGAGTTAACAACTGAACTGTTTTTGTTTGACTCCTGAGTCTCTCTAGAAGGTACAATATATATCTGTGCATGGGGAGAAGAAAACATGGAGGAAGGCCACAGCACTCGTGTATCAGACAAGGGGTGGAGGAATCGCCCAGGGTAGGCTATTGGCAAAAGGCAGTACAAGAAGAATGGCTGCATAAGGTTGAAAAAGATGAAAAAGAAAATGAGGGAAAGCAGGAGAAGGATGATCTTTTTACATGACACTGTCTTTGCATCAGCATGGTTTAGTAGGTCAGCAAGTCTATTTCAGTTATTTTATGCCCATCCAAATTCCTTGCACGCTCTTGATACATTCTGGGAGGTGCAGCTTTCCCACCTGTTGGCTCCCTTTAAAAGAATATTGAATACTTAATGAGTACTTCTGACCTGGTAAAATGTGACTGGACTTTGCAAGAACAGCCGCACTGAAATAGATCTTGGGAAGCAGATGGAGAGGACAAATCACATCCATACACATGCAGAGCTGAGGGTTTTTTTAATATTTTTAAGACCTTTTCTGGCACAGAGTCTGTCTTTTTCTTTCTTTCTTATTTTTTTTTCTTTGTCATTCAGAACACCACAATGAATTTGAAAAGAGATGTGGTCCTGATAGATAAGACTATCTTTTCTCTTCTGACTCTCATTCTGGGCCCTTTCTCTTTTTGGAGAGACACAGGCCCAGCTACTGCCTCCTTGATTTCTCTCTTTCCCTCTTCCGCGGCTCCACTCATCCTCATCTTTGTTAAGCTTTGTCTTCTTGTTGCGTAACCTGATGACATGTAGAGAGAATGCATGGAGCTACTTCCATTAAAGTTCTCTGTTCTTAAAATTATTATTTCCTGATAGGAAAGAAGGGTGGTTACTGCCCTGAGTCTTGGGCAGAAAATAATTTTAACCTGAGATTTCAGAGATTGAATCCTTTTTATTATTATTACTGTTGTTGTTAAGAAGAAACATGTTTAAACTACTCTTCTCTGATTTATCTGGTGAGAAATGCGTGAACTGAAAATAACGCACAACCTAACTCGTATTTGTTAGTGGTCACTGGGATTGTATATTACTGGTGTATCATACAGGTTTTTGACTCTTTCAGGGCTTGGCAAACCACCCTGGAATATGTGGCTGTTGCTTAACCCAGATTGTTGTGGTGAATTAATATGTCCTAGGGGAAGCACAGACATGACTCTAAAGAGATATGGAGCACATACAAGGTCACAGTGATGTGTTGAGGAGCATAAAGGAGTAATGACCTGAGAAGACCAGGTCATGCATATTTAGGAGAAAGGCTAGTAGGAAGGACAGAAATAAGGAGGAATGTGTAGGAGGATTACGTGGTAATCACAGAATTGTCATGCTCAGTCCTCCTTTGGTGTCAGGCAGAATGGGAAGAGTTGGTTGGTCCTGATGGACATGAAACTATGTGAATTATTGGCAAATTGCACACTTTTTCATGATGAAGTTTACCAAAACACCTTTCTATGCTGCAAAATATCCAACAACGGTAATACCTGTTGTTCATGTGGTGCAAGTGACAAGCAATATGTGTTCCATAGTAAATGTTGATAAGAATTCTGCTGAGTGATAGATATCCCAGGAGTGAACTTGCTTATGTTAGAATTTTCCCATTCCCTTTCCTGTGGTACAATATTTGGGGAAAGTCAACACTCTCCACTGCAGAGATGGCCTCATTCTACTGGTGTGTGAAATGATCTGTCTTAGTCTGCTTTGTGCCTTTGTAAAACGTGTAACCATTCTTGAATCCTTTAGGATGAAAGATGTTCTTGAAAGGCAAGGTAAAGCAGCAATATAATCTACCAGACTGTGGGGAAAATCATAATCATGACAAAAAGTTATAATAAATAATATTATTACTATCACTATTTTTAAATACCAAATGGAAATATTAAAAAAGTGAGCATAGCTTTTAGGATTTATGAAGTCCATATAGTTCTATCCAAACGTGTAAAGCTGCTGGTTCCAACAAAAACTATTAAAAGCCTTCATACTTTTAAGTACACAGTGAACTACATGGCAGCATAAGTCTTGGTGAAATGCTTTACTTATGTACTCGGTTTCTAGAGTCAATAGTTGACATAACATTTGTTTTCCCTTTGTTGATTTTTTTAACAACCTAATGCAGAGTGCCTAAATGTTGCACTTAATTTATTTTTCTGCTTGAATGATGAATGCCAATTTGTCTTCAGGCAACAATTCCACTGTACTAGCAGTTAGTATCCCTCTCTCAGCAGCAAATGCAGAAAGAAAATACGCAGTAACATTAAGAAAAATTACCAGTCATACAAGAAAACTTTTAGAATAAATCTTTAAAGTGTCAAATTTGCTGCAATAGCTTAATTTATTTGAAAAGATGATGATCAGATCTTACATTTAGTGAATGAGATTTTATTTTTTTTTAAGATGATGCTCTTTGAGAATAGAGAGTGCATCCTCTGGCATTGTTCTCAGTCTTGAATACTAACGCAAAACAAATGAATACTTAATGTATGTACCCTGCAATGATTCCTGTGCAGTCACTCTCGGTCTGTTTCAGTCCAGCAGGGTGTGTAGCAGTGGCAGTGATGGCCCAATGGCAGGAGGGCTCAGGCAGGAAGATGTGCTGAGCAGGACTGGATGTGACCCTTCTCTTCTACCCCTCCCAGAGCCCTGCTTGGTCCCCAGGGTACCGGATTATTGATAGTGCCCCATCTGAAGTGCGTGTTGCTGGCTGTGGGTTAACTGCTGCTTGCATGCCTACACCCCCTGCAGTCGTCCTGTTCAAGTGCAGTGTGCACATGGGCCAGCCTGCTTTGTTCGAGTCTAGTAACTTCTGGGTAGTTCAACAAGTGCAAGAAACAAGCATCATTGTGACTGGATGTCAACTCTGTCAATTACCAAACAAAATCCACATCAAGTCTGATCACCTGAGTCTGTGCAAGGGGTTCAAGTGCTGTGTGGTTATGGAAACTGCACTGCACGGTCTCTGGACAGGGCTAGAGCAGAGCAGCTTCAGCTCCCCAGCCCCACTGCGTTCAGCTACTGCTGGGCTGTAAAAGGAGATGTTAATAATTTGCATCAGGATCCTTATAAGTCAGGGTCTGTTTCCTGGGCTTAACCATTGCAGAGTTGCCAAACTTCTGTTCCACTTCATCAATGCCCTTGATGTGAAGGTTAGGCTGTATTTTTTATTTTTGTTGTTGTTGCCTGTAAGGGTGCCCACTGATAGTCTTCAAGAACAAAATCCTCTTTTCAGTCACCAAGCAGATAACTGCCTGTGAAATGGCAGCGCAGGCCTCAGTCGTCACCTACAAAGAGATGAAGGAATACCAAAGACTGTCATGTTTTCTGTTCATACACACTCAGATGACACTGCCATCCAAGACAGTAAGTGTGGCTGGCAATGATGTCATATTGCAGACAACCTGCCCTCCTTGAGACAGACTGAGATTTCTGCAGCTGACAGAACATCTCTGGGATGTTCTGGAAGTTTTAAATTTGCACTTGTTTTTGATTTGAAAAGGAAGGCTTGCTTTCTTATGGAAAGAATATTCTGTTCACAAAAATATGATTTTGAAGCAATGAAACCCTTCATTTTTTAATAACTTGAAATGTATCTCTAAAAGGGTGAATCCTTCAAGTCAATAATGTTAGAAAATGCAGTAGCAGAACTTTCAAAAAACCTATGTTTTCGTAGGAGGAAAATGGAAGTACTTATTTTGGTTTGGTGAGATTTTTTGCTGGCACTGTTTACTTAGAAAACCCTTAAGCAGTTATTGGTGTTCAGCAGAATCAGTATTTTGGTGCTGAATAGAGAAGGAAGTCCAGCCCAGTATTAAAGCAGCAGCTATTTCTGGCCATCGCTGATCTGAGGTAGATTCAAGCTGACAAAATAAAGATGAAATGCCACGGGCTGTCATATCCCCTGGTACTGTCCACTGAATGACAGGCTGGGTAAGGGAGTACCAATTTCCTTGCAATTTTGAATCCCTCCTGTTCCAATGCTCTGCTCCATCCTGATGTCACTGCTTCCTCTAACTTAGGGAGACGCTGGTTTCCTGCAGTGGTTTAAAACAGATTCTGTGCCAGCTGGGTTAAACCAACTATCAATACGGTGTGCCCAGTATTTCCCTATATTGTACATGGCCTGCTGGTTTGTATTTTTTAGTTGACTCAAATGGTTGCTGCAGATTCAGTGCTCTCTTTTCACAGAACTTGTTGCCACAGAACCTGGTCTTTCAGAAAACTTTCGTATGCTGTAATCAGGTAGAAATATTTACTGTCTTTCTGGTTGCAGAAAAGACCTTGGGTAACACGCAGCAATGGAACAGTACAATTGGTACCTTATTTAAACAAAACCAGATCTCCCAGTGAAGGACTCTGTCTATAGTAGAGGTATTTGTACCAGTCGAGATACAAGTATTACTGTATAAAACAGTCCTGAAGACAGTTCATTTATTTTATTCCTAAATACTTCCAGTCATTTATAGGTTTTTTCCTTGATGTCAGTTGATCTTGCCACTTAGCTGATTTCAGGAGCGCTTGAGATGGCTTTGTCCTGGATCAGCTTTGACAGCATGTCCAAGCAATTTCTTAAACTAAGAGTACTAAATGAATAGCATGGGGTTTGGTCATTCTTTCAGGCTCAGCTCTATCTGCATCTCTTTTCTAATCACATCAAAAGGCCTTCTAGGTATCTTGCTTTATAATATTGCAAATAGTAAGCTTCAGATTCAAGAAGTGAATGGCATCCTCACACAAGAGGTGTACATGGCATTGCATTTGGTGGAGCTGACTGCAGTGCACAGTGAGTCATGAACAAAGCTGCCAGGTCGCATTATTTGTTTCTTGTGAGTATTCAGCAGTGTCCTGGTACTTGTGGAAGCGCTGAAAAATCCCTTTCCATTCATAAGCAGGAAACCATCATCTTACTTCTTTTTCCTTGCGTTCTTTCTGTCTTTGCCCTTACTACACAGTTGGTTCACTCCTTTTCTTTGTAAAAACAGCTGCAAGATCTCACCTGAAATTCCCAGGATTCTGTGTTTGTCAGCAGGGAGCTACCATCCATGTAAGAGGAAAAGTCTGTGTTTCTCTGTCAGTTTGCTTCAAGCTCAGTAGTGAGGCTCCATCACTGTAAGGACCAGTCATCTTGTTGTGTGTTTGTGTGCTGGGTAACAGTGGGGTCCCCATCAAGGGCCGCAGCTTTTAGATGTTTTTTGTAACAGAAATACTGTGAGAAATAACAGCTGTGCTGGCAGGGAACCAGACAGGAGCTCAGCAGGGAGTCTTTCCTCAGCCCAGGTACCTTCGTAAAGGTGCAGGTAGGCTAACTGTGCAAATGAGCTTGTCCAGCTTCGGATACGGAGGGGACAAAATGGATTTATCTAGGTTTTGCCTACCGGTGTTAATCACCATGTGATGAGATGTTTCCTGTGGCCCTCACAAACACGGAGTAAGATTGCCATGTGTGTGGTACAGCTGCATTTGGAAGTGAATTCCCCATAAAGAACCATTGCAAGGGCTTTGCAGATCTGTCTTGATGATGCCAAGAGCGTTGCTGGATTGAGAGTCTTCTCCTAAGTGAGTTATTTGTTACTTTATGCAAAAAAGATTGTGTAACTTAAAGGGGGTGAAAAAAAGGATACTGCACTTTTAAGTATAAAGCATGAGTGGAAAAATATTCTATTAAAAGACTAGTAGTCTAGCAGTGACCTCTGTTTACAGGTAGGGTGAACAGATCCTGCAGATCTCATAGATGTGTTAAGATTTTCTGTCCTGGCAGAAGGAAAGGGTGCTCGGAGAGCACAGACTGTGTGTACAGACTTTTCAACCAAATGGTCTGCTATTGCCTACTTTGACGCTGAGTAGATAGCTAGAAGGATTGCCTTTTCATGCCTTTTCATGCCTTTTCATGCCTTTATATGCTTATTTATGTGGTGAAAGATCCTAGTGTTGAGATTTCCATGTACAAAGAGAAAAACAAAACAAAATCTTTCTGCACTGGAGTGAAACTTACTATTACGCAATTTCCTGGAAACAAAAATTCTGAGGGGAGTAGGATAGTGTTTAAAAACAATTGACCAGCTTCCCTTTGCATCTTGGAGCTTTGGCTGTTTGCCTGTGGGTTAATAAGAAGCTTGGAGCTCAAAAGATTTTGATGGGACTGATTCAGCCACAGCTTCTAAGGCTCTGGCCCTTCTCAGCCTGTGAGAAGCTGAACTGGCAAGAAATTGAGGTTTGAAGTCAACAAAACCGACTCGGTTCCTCAAAACTTTTCTGTTTTGACAAACCTTCATTTTTCAAAAGAGGAACATGCCATCAAAAAATTCACAAGTATGCTTTGGGGAAGGGGAGAAGGGAGAAAGAGATTTACTTTTTCCCTTCTGCCTTCAAAAGCAACAGGCCAGCAAGATGTTGTCAGTGTGTAAGCAGGGACTGAGTCATGGGGAACTGGATTAAGAAAATTATTTAAAAAGGGCTCGGTGAAGGTTGTCTGTGTGGTGTACTCTGCAGATGGGGTTTGTCTGTTTAATTCTGGGTTGAGATGGAAAGCTCTCTGGAGCAAAGGCTTCTTTTCCTCTGTGCATATCCAGCCCCTGCTGCCAAAGAGCTGGGTGTTGGTGGGAGGCTTGGGGCAGGCTCCAGCACAGCCCACACTCCTGCTTGGGTTCCTGACGAACGCACTCTGCCGAAAGCCTTAAGGAGACTCCCTGTTTGTGGAAGTGGGTTTAGGATGCAAACTCTACCAATTACAGTGCTGGCAGTGACTGTACCTCTATTTGCTGCATGAAAATTTGGATATTATATTTGTGGCTTAGGATTTTTTGAAAGTACTTCATTATATGGAGATAGTTTTCTTTAATGAATTGATTGGTTAAGAGGCCCCATGATTTCATAGTTACAATTATAACCCATACAAGGTAATACACAGGCCTCTAATTAAATTCTGCATTTTATTGTTGCTGATGACAAGTTGATACAAACAGGAGGGACCTGCGACCATCCTCTGGTCCAGTTCCTGATCAGAGCAGGCCAGGTCCACCCAGTTCAAAAGGAACTAGCAGTTTCTTGTGGCAGCTTTCTTGGCAAGGTACATATTCACCATTTTCAACACACAGGGAAGCTCAAATGGAATGTGAAATTTTACCAACCTTCCATTTATGTCCACAGAGTGAAAATCTGCAATGTGTACATTTAATTTTCTGTAATACTAACCACTGGATTTATGCATTTATTAATACAAAATTATCAATGAAATTGAAGGCAGCAACAAACAGCAAGATCCTCAAGAAAAGTACCTAGTTGTGGCAGTATTACTTGAAGTATTGGAAGTGTTTTGTGATACATGACAAATACTTTGGCTCTTGCATGGTTTTGCAAATCTTACAGTTAGCTTTCTTTTGTACTTTACATTAAATTTTCAAGGAGATTATAAACTGCACTGAATTAAACTTAATCTGTAAAAGCATATGGTTGATATGGGGTTCAGGCATAGTGGGTGGGAAAGAGAAGTGAATTTCAGCCAGCGTGAGTTTATCAAGCGTTTTCGTTGCTGGCTATTTGAAATTCATTTTTTGCCATTTGGAAATGTTAACATTGTAATACTTACGTTTTTCCAGACACAAAAGAGCAAACAGATACTTTCTCTGTGAATTAGGATTATTTGATTGAGAGAATAACAAACCAAACAGCAGAAAAAGTCTCCTTGAAAGAATGCTCTGGTGTGGTTTTCTTCTCAGTCTGCACTGCGGTTTGCTCTGCTCCACATACAGAGATTGTCCAGAAAGGGGAAGGTGCAGTCCATGGGAAAATGAGTTTTCCCACTGCTGACTGCCCCGTTGGGCCCTGGGGATCTTGGACGACATGCAGAGCAGGTAGATGTCGGTGGCAGTTTTCCCACCAGTTCAGAGGATGTGGTCCAGGATGTGCTGCCAGCAGCCTGCCTGCCATGGACAACCTGGTCAAGGGCAGCCCCAAGGAGGGATTAACAGGGGGAGAACCACGGAGGGTGCTGTGGCAGTGGCACTGGGGCTGTGACATGGCTGATCAAAGGGACTTGTGACCCTGGGGTCCTTGGGGAGCAGCAGGGAGCACTCCCAGGGGTGCAGGACCTTGCCGGATAGTGGCAGGTCCAGCACGGTCCAGCTGGGTAGGGAGCTGATGGCTCTTGTGCAGGACCACAGTGTGCTGATCTGAGAGCATGTAGCATCGGTTCCCTGCTGTGTTGGCTTCATTACACAGACGGAGCTTTCTTCTACATTAAAAATAGCTTTTAATATGCTCTTCATATCTCATTCTTAAGAGTACTTGCTGCAAAGAAAATGCAGGCGTAGTGCAGCAGAAGTGGGGTTCTGTGTATTTGCATAACAATGTTGTTAGTTTTCATATTTCAACTGAAAAGTTGTGATACATCTGATTTCCCGTATCACACATCAAATTCATATTTTGTTTTTCTAAACATTGTTTATATTGAAGCTTTCTCTGCAAAGAACATCATATGGTTATAATTATTGTGCATAATTATTGACAAAAATTGCTGGGCTTTGTGCGTGGTTTTTAAATCACAATTCCTTAAACTTAAAAATGCAGCCACTAAGGTTTTTTTGCTGTTTCTCAAGGATGAGCGGTACTTTGTGTTTTCCAGTGCTGGCAGTATTTTCTGGGATATGGGTCAAGCCAAAGGTGGGATCCGAGACAAACGGGAGAGGACGGGAGTGGGAGCTGGCGGTACCATGGGGATGGGAGCCCCTTGCAGGGTGGTCCGGGGAGGTAAACAAGTCACTCATCTGATTAGGAAGGCAGATGTGAAGGAGCCGCTCCTCAGACCCAGCCAGCTACACTGGCATCATACATCTCTCTCGGAAAAATTAAGATCCATTTACCTTCTTCTCAGTCTGCCAAAAGCAGAAAGCAAAGCAGAAATGCAAGGTGAAGGGGAGCATCTGACCTCAGTGTGTCCTTTAGTGGGACTTTGAGTATTCCTCCTCCTCCTGTTTATCAAATTTCCATTCACTTACACAGGAGTTTGGAAAAAAAACAAAACAAGCAAAAAAAAAAAAAAAAAGATGTCTCAAAATAGAAATGGCACTGATAGCAGAGAGGTCTATGGAAAAACCTCAACAAATTATGTCTGGATTTATTTTTAGATCTGTAAAGTATTTCTTGTCTTTCTGCCTTGTGTCAATGTCAGCAAACCTCCATGAGGTGCCCCAGCTCCAGTTCCTGTTGCTTATTAGCACTGAGATACAAGGATTAGGAAGAATTTGGGTTGTGATGCTGTGTCGTGTGATGCTGTCATTTGAGAAGGCTGAGAGTCAGAAATCCTGCAAATACGTCTCCTATTAGTCTCACAAAGCTATTTTCACGTGCCAGACAGATTAACACTAATACTCGTGTAATAAGAAAACTCAATCTTTGAGACCACACATTTGGTTTCTAAGGCATCTGCAGGTTCTTACTATGTCTCAGCTTATTATGTCAACTCCAAGTTGACACCTGGAGCGTGCCCCCGGAATTGTCTTTGCACTAGACAGCACTATGTTGCTTATTGCATACATATTCTGTATTTATAAACATTTCCCAAGGTGGATTAGTAGTTACTGTGAGCAGATAGAATAATATGGTAACTTCTCAGTTCTGACAAATATGTGCCGTGGGCCAACGGCCTCTGCAGCTCCTCTACTGTGGTGACAGCCTGCTTAGAAATCCAGAGAGACAGAGGGAGATCAAAGAACATGCTTTGACTTAGCTCTAGTTCAAAAACCAAAATGGCACAACAAGCCTGCGTCCTACAGCAGCAAACTCTGTGATCTGATTATCAGCCTGTACTCAGCAAGTGCACACCCTGAGAAACAAGTGGGTCGTGCTGTAGACGCAGGGGAAGACAAAAGGCAGAACCTCTTTCCCACGCAGGCAGAAGTGTGGGACATCGCCAGTGCCGCATGCAGGACGTCTTTCGTTTAAATAATGAATTGGTTTGAGTACCAAGGGCTTCACCAGGCCTGGGTACTCCTGAAGAGTAAGAAAACTGGAGCAGATCCTGGAGGTGGTGAAGTTTTACTCTTGGACGTTGCAGGCTTCAGTCACTGATTTGCTTTCTAAGAACTCAGCAAGCTCTTAACACTGAGTTCGAGTCTGCTGTGCCTGTAGGGAGGCTGTTCCTTGTAGAGTGTCATTCCTCTGGTTAAAAACCTTCTGTTGACATCCAATTTTCAGTTTATTCAGGGAAAGCTCACACTGCTTTATTCTTGTGCCAGCATCTTCTATTTTCACACAAAGAGATCTTTCCCCTTCCTGGCATTCATCCCTGTGATGTATTTATAGGCACTAATGGGCTTCTATCCATTCTCAGCTTTCATTTGTTAGCAGAAACAAGTCAAGCTTCACCAGCCCCTTCATTTGAGCAAAATTATAGGCAGTATTGTAGTCAAAGCTGTTCAGTGTTCTGTATTCTTCCCCCAAGCATTACCGGCATGATTTTAACGAAGCAGCCCATGAGGTCTCTTTGTTACTTTCACAGGTGTTGCTGTGGCAGCTTGTTGTCATCTGACATTCAGATTGTATGCCCATATTCTTCTCAGTCACTTCTACCCTGATGAACTCCTATTTTATATCCCAAGGTGTTTTTCTATTAGGCCATTATGACATGATGTTTTACCGTACAGAATTTCATTCTGTTTCTATTACTCTAGTTCTTTCTGTCTAACCTTCCAATCTTCTTCTGTTGCTGATACAGCCTAAATTAGTGTCACTGGCAAATTTCATTAGTATGCTTTTTGTGGTAAGGTCATTAAAAATATTAAATAAAATTTCAGCATAGCGCATTGTCATCTCCTGTTCATCCATTTCCTTTGCTTTCTTACAATTAGTTTTTCAGGCCTCACCTTCTTCACCTCAGCTAATGAACTCCCATGTGGTGCTCTACTGAACTCTGGTTAGTCTGGATCTTTTGTTGAGTTAGAAGATCAGTTAACAAAGAAACCTAGATGAAGCCAAAACAATCTGATATGGCCTGTCATTTTTTGTCCAATCCTCTCAGAATTTTGAGCTGGAAATAACTCAGTTCTGCCACTTTAATTTTCCCAATGCAGTATGTTCATTTGAGTTTTATTTCCATACAACTCCTGGTCATTTCTATACCCTAGTCCCTTAGCCAATCTGCTTTGGCTACTTTTTTTTATTTTCTTTTTTTTCCTCCCCCTTTTGTGTCATGCTGTATTTTCCTTTCTTATATTTCTGTGCTGTGTGATATGTGTTTTTTGAATTAGCTAATTACCAAACTCTTCCTGTGGCAAGTGATGTGGTAGCGTATAGTTGACACATTGATTTATATAGTTCAGAACAATGTCTTTTCCTGGTCTTGATGGTGTGTGGTTGTGGAGAACAGCTGAGGCACTATGAATGCTGTGTCTCAGCCATGTGTGAGCTGAAGACAATGATAACTGGTTACTGCAAAAGCAGTTGTGCACCATCGAATGGTAGAGAATATTTTTTTTTTATTTTCAGGTGAAGATCAGAGTCAAAGTTGTAGCCACAGTGAAATACACAAGTAGAGGAGTGAAAACAAAGTATGCCATCTGCTGTGATTTCTGAGAGGCATGATGGCAGGCAGGGTAGCATCCAGCCAGCTCTCCCCCTGTAGCCTTACTGACTGCACTCCTTTTACCTGCTGTGGCTTTGGGTCCATAGTAGGAGGCTTCAGCTGCCATACTCCTCAGCGTAGACAGTGGACACTCTCAGTTGACAGGGCAAGATTTGGAAGAATAATACAGGGGGGAAAAAATCTAGAGTTTCTTTTTCTTTCCCCTCAAAATATAACACTTGTAATAGTCAAAAAGGCTGGGAGGCACACGGGGGTGGGGCAGTGGGGAGAAATAATGGAAATAGCCATAAATTTATCTAGTAACAGTGAGACTTCTGGGGTTTAAAAATGACCCAGGCATTCAGTGTGTTAAAGATAATGAACTGGTGGGTGCCTGATCCCTTTTGAAAGTTTCTGCTAGAAGGGAGGAGTATCAGCTCTAGTAGACCTGATTGATGAGCTCTGGAGTGAGCCCTTGGTGCAGCAGAAAACACTCAGTCCTGGATTTGCCTGTGCATTTCAGTGGTTTGCTGTGCCCTTCCAGAATCGTTCTTGAATGTGCCAACAGCTTTGAGTCTCTCTTCCTCACCTTTAATTTTTAGCTTTTTAGAAGGAAGAAAGAGGGAAGGCACTTAGCGGTACAGTTGTGATGTTCCTTGAGACTCTCCATAAAAAGCAGTGTAAAATGAAAAGAAAGGGATTGATATGGACTGCATCCTCAGCAAGCTGCACAGCATTGTTAAAGTAAGCAAAGTTCTCAACGAGTCCCTCACAAACAGAAATCTTTATGGAATAATTTTATCACTAATGATTTTGGAGGAGTTTGTTTCACCTGGAATGAATTTGACCCAACAACTTTGAATCTCTGAAGTATTAAATGCAAATTTCTCTTCTATCTATTACATCTTGTCTAAAATGTTTATTAGAGACTGTTTGATACATCACTATTGGCTCAAAACAGAAAACAATAGTTGTTACAGAACAACCGTTTATATTCTTACCTTAACAGCCACCACAGTTTTGGTTTATATTTCCTGTTTTCCTGGGTTTATCATTTGGCTTTACATCCTTCTGAACTAAAACTTGGCATGAGGACTCAGCTGGAAAATGCATTTGGGGTGGTAGTGTTTTTTTTTATTTCAGAACTGCCATATAATATCAAAAAAAGCCAACAAACCCAACCAACTGTTTTTAAAGGAATGCTTTTTTTTTTCGTCCATAGTATGAATTAAAACCACTGGGTATTTAAAATGTCAGATATATTTTCATTACTAATGAAAACATTTATAACAGGTTTACTGCATGGTCCATTATTAGATTTTCAGGACATAGTACATGCATTTCTGTCACAAAGCATGGGACAAAAATGTTCTGGGCCCACTTATGTGTGATGTTAAGGTAACTGCTTGGGTTTTATGATGAAAAGCTGTTGTGAAGCTGGCAGTCCTTGGAAGATGATTCCAGCTGCTTGCGATTCTCCAGATGGCAGGGACATGGAGGCAGCTTGCACACTGACTTCATAGCTTCAAGGCTGTGGCTGGCATCAGGATTTGTGTTGCTAGCCTCACATTTCTGAAGGTATTTGCAGCCGCAAACTGGTGTCAGCCTCTCAGTTAGAGCTGCTCCTCTGCTGAGAAGTGGCTTAAAACCTGTCTGTCTGCAAAAGCAGATTAAAATTGTTCTTCATTTACCTTATTTCTTCTCTCTTTCTGTCTTCTCCAGGTTTCACTTCGTGCTTTGTAACAGGAACATAAGATTGGAAACCATAACTGGAGTGCAGATAATTCTTTGCAAATCCAAAGCACTGGATCATAGACTTGTAAGTTGCTTTTTTTAATAAAAAACAAACCCAACCAAACAAAGGAAGAAACCCACCACCACCAAAACCTTATTTCTGACAAAATAATCTTTCCTTAGTACATACTTTATTCTAAGCATAATGTCAGCTATGTGTGCTGGTCACGAGGGCCACAGTCGGGATCCCCAGCTCAGGGACTGACAGGATCTGTCACAGCAGTGTGTGCACAGGCTCTGGTGGCAAATGGAACAAGCAGCACTTGAGCCACTGACGAACCAAACACAGCAGAGGGACAGCAGCCTGTCTCCTTCTCTTTGTCCTTGGCTTAGTGCAGTATGAGAGCAAAGGAGATCTTGTTTTTGTCTGTATCTGTAGAGATAATTACAAATCTAAACTATGTATGTTAATGCTTCACGTATTTAAGTAGTTGTTTATGAATATGGATTAGCCCATCCACAATGACAAATATCTTGTGATCTTCAGCACTGTTTATCAACAGGTATTCCAAAATTTATTGTGGTTTTAACCTTATGATTTATGCATAATGCACGAAATCCTCTGTCATATGCACGAAAGTCGCTCTGTAACGAACTGCAGGCGAAACAATGTACCAAGTGCAGCAATTAATGTATTCAAGCACAGTAACAAGGTCATCTGAGAGTGATAGACTTCAGGGAGAAGAGCTGACCACGTAAGAAGTCAGCATCTCTGGGCTACCATCTTTTTGTTGCAAGCTGACGGTAATAATAATACTCTGATGGTACAAACAGTCCAGCAGTTTCTGATCCCATGGAAGCATTTCTTTCCAACTATGGTAGCATACACATGGCACTCAAGGGTGAACCTGGCCTTGCCAATCTGCAAAATTTTGGTCAGCTCTGTAGGACTGAGAGTCTTTAGAGGGCATGCCCTGTCTGCTTCCCAGATTTAACATTCCCAGTGCAATCTGCATTGATCTGCAAGAGTTGTGCAATAGTGTAGACCATCCCTCTAAAAGAGTCAGCCCTTGCTTTACCAGTATAACTTGCACTTGTACTTCTTCGAGGCCTGCCTCCCAAGTACAGACCCGCTTCTCTTATGGCTTCTGACAAGAGCAAGCTGGAAATAGTGTGGCTGCAGGCATTGTGCGTTTTCATGCACTCTGAGTACTGTTGCAGGATGAGAGAAAGTGATTACTAATTTTGGCATATTGAGAAAAAAACGAGGAAGTCACATGGGCTGCAAGTTAAAAAAGTAATAAAAAATGAGGAAGTCAAATGGACTTCAATGCAAAAATATGAAATAATGAAAAATAATAACAGCAGTGAGTGTAAAATAATGCTTGGCCACCGACACTTTGGATCTTTGAAACTGTTTTATTAAATATAGTAATTGTGCTTCTGTGAGAAGTGTCACAATTATTCTGCAGTTTTGCCAAGCTGCTTGATCTGAGAACTATCAAAAGTGTCTTCTCAGATTGATTCGTACGCTGCAGAACAGGAGATACATAAAGGTCAGGAGACAGACCGTGTTTCTTATTAAAATAATGAATGTCCTTAATAATTTCTTTAGTACCTCTCAAGTACGACTGCATGTTTAAGTGGAAGTAAAGGGTGTGTCAGGATAAAGAGGTAAGTAAAGAGATATAAAGCAGAACAACAACAGAACAACTAACCAGAGCTGAAGAATGCGTTGTTGTTCCAGGGTCGTGGTTGATTTGTGTGATTCTTGGGCTGGGTAAGAGGTACTAGACTGACTGTGCTCCTGATGATCTCAAACAGAATTAGTAAGAGACATGGGTCAAAGATACATCGAGGGGCTGGATACAAGTCATGTTGAGTTTGTGCATCATTCATAATAGATGCATAGACCTAATCAACTGTTTTTAAGCTATTGTGGACCAAAGTAAATGAATGCACTTGGCACTGGACTGCATAAGGCATACTGGCTCTGCTCTCAGGATTTAGCTCTGGATTTTCTAAAGTACATTCTATTTTTTTAGTACAGACATGTCTTAAAATGATTTCTTGGCTAGCCCTTCCATTGGCTGTGAGCAGCAAGGGGTTGGGAGGAAGGATACTTAGCCATGTTGTGTCGCATGGAGTAACCATGTCAATGTTCATACTGTGGTACTGCATGAAACATGGACGTCAAGGAGTGAGTGTTACAACTAGGAAAGACAAAGCAGGTAATTTTGCTTTACATTCAGAAGAAAGAAAATCTGAAGGTATGTTGGTATTTTAAGGTTCAGATGGAAAATGTCGTTACTACACATCAAGTATAATGTAATCTGTAGAGCTGAGATTAGGAGACTCCATGAAGTTGTATAAGTTTCTGTGTAAGAATGACCGGGATTGTAAATTAGAGGCGACTGGCAAAATTCAGCTAATTAGAATTTATGGTGGTATTGGAGACGCTTTGTGCTACTAAAAGGCATCAGACTACATTGTGTTAGATACAGACCATGTATTTAATTGCAGTCCAAGATTTTGACCCGGTAGTTTTTCCATGGAGTAGGGTTACAAGTCTGTGCCATTACAAATTTTTCTGTGCTCCTGTAACTTTAGCTGGTGTTCTTTTATTATCTCATGTTCTGCTCAGTATGTGATGGCTCAGTAATACCACCTCAGGGAGAGGTGGGCTTGCAAGCATTTGCTCTCCAGTTCTGAGCACAACCTGTGATAAGGACAGACAGCCCATGCTTCAGTTTCTGGTAAATGTTTGTGTGGAGCTGCTTAAAGGAGGTGATTCATTTCCTAAGAGATATTCAAGGCCTCTTCCCCTCTCCATTTCTCATTAGGATATACTGAAGGTGAAACTCGTTCCTCCAGAGTAATGCTTTAAAAGATCCTACTACATAGGAAATGGAAGTTTGTGCCAAATTCTGAATGTTTCCGAATGCCTGGATACTGCTGCCTCAGTCTGTTCCCTGGTGCCAGCTCCATGATTCAGTGCTGTTCTGAGCAATTCTTGCTTGCTTTTTACATTCCTTCCATTCAAATGATTTCTTTTTGGGCTCCCTGGTTTTATAGGGAGATGCAGCCTTGTTTTCTGCATCGTGGGGATTGTTGAGCAGTATGCAAGGAATATAGCAATAGGGCTAGTGACTTTTTTTCCCAGAAGTCTTTTTAGTGCTGTCGCTATTGTCTCTACTTTGCCATTGCTCTGAGGATGACATAAAGAACCAGTGATGAAAACCTAAATACTGGAAAAACACTTGGAATGCTTTAGAGGAAAATCAGGGCCTTTTGCCTGACATGAGAAACTTAGAAACTCTCATTCAGTTGTGGACATTAGAGAGCTGATGACAATTTTGTAAGTTGAGCCAAGTCAATATATCTGGAAAAGTAATCAGCTACAATAGCGTACGTGGTCTTTCCAGAAGAATGTGTACTAGCTGCAGCCAAGGACTGGAAGGTGCCTTTGTGGAAAATAATTTTCTAAAGGCTTGAGGTTTTTCTCTGTTGTTACATCTCTGTAGCTCTCCACTGAAATCCTAGATGGAGCATTTCCTCTTGCAAGAGGTTTTTCCTTGTGTTATGTCCAAAGGCAAAAGAAAATCATATCAGTAGTAGTCAAAATATTTGAATTATTAATGGAAGCTACTTGTTACCTGGGTCTCAATAATGCCACAAGGATCTTGTGCTCTGTATCTTGGGTAAAAGCCAAGTCAAATATTCACTGGCATGCTTGCAGGTCCAAGTCATAGCCAGTGCTGCTTTTTCCACTTGAGTTTGCTCCTGATCCATTTGTGTGAGGTATTTTGGCATGAATACTGGCTGTTCTTGTGGGAGCACTCTTTGTACAGTCAGAACATGCATCCACCACCAGTCCCCTGCTTGGTTGGTAACTGAATTGAGTCAGAACTGGCAGAAAGATAAGCTTTGGTTTAATTTTTCAAATTTTGTTACCTCTCCTCCAGATCCACTTTTAAAAGTGTCTTTAATGATTTCAATAATTAAGCCAAACTTGATAAAAGAATTTCCCCCAAACTAAATGCCCTGTGAGTGAATCTTGGAATTTTTGGTAAGGCAAGTGTTTTATCAGAGACCTCTCATTAGCATAAACAAAGTATTGTCCATCTGTCAAGGTCACAAAAACCTCAGACTGTACAGACTGAAGCCTTGGACTCTTTCTGAAAACTTTCCAGTGTCAACCTTGCTGGATTTGTGCACCAAACTGGTAGAGGCACAAATTTAGATCCACAAGTCGTGATGCTTCAGGTCTGCATCTCATCCAGCAAGGCTGGAGTATAAGCAGAGAAAATTCAGGATTGACTGGTTTGAAAATATTTTGGTCCCAGAAGTATGCTGAGTGGAAGCTGACTGAATCAGTTTCTTCTAAATAACTGAAGAAAAGATAATGGATTTTTCAATTATTTTAAATATTAATTATTTCCTGATCCTTGGAAGAAAAGAGCTTTTTTTACCATTGCTGATACACACCAATACCTGAAGAGAAAGGGAAAGATGAGATATTAGTGAATTGGTGTCTGATCAGATAAAAACCTATTATAAGTCTCAAAACTTACTCAGTATTTTTCTTACCTCAGGGTTATTTTTCATTATTAAATTAAAGAATTTAGTATCATCAGTACTGTCTTCCTAGAAATAAAGCACTGCAGTCTTTTGCTTTTGTGGTGGAAGCTGATTCTCCTGCAGTCAGTGAGTATAAAGAAACGGAAATCATGAAATGTGGTTTTCAAGTGAGTTGGATGCTTTCCCGGGTTCTTTAATACAGCCGAAGTGAAGACTGTAGGACACCACTGAGGGTCTTGACAAGAGAATTCTAATGGAGCTGAGATTGTGAGCTTTCTGTTCAGGCAGAACAGAGCAACTTTTCAAAACTTGTCAAGGATGAAACTCAGTTGGGTTCTGCAAGAGACCAGGAAATAATTATTCAAACGGCTTGACATCTAACTCATAGAAATATAAAGGCATCAGAGGCCAGATGTCATGCGTATAATTGTAGAGCACTGAGAAAACTCATGTGAAGTCTAGACCAAGAAGAAAATCCAGATGTAGTAACATTTTCTGCCTGTGTGGTTCTAGAGACCTGGGATGTTAACGGCACTGCAGTCAGACCCAGAAAAGTGAAAGCCAAAAATCCCCAATGTCACAAGCTAGCCAAAAACCATGCTGGGCAGATTAAAACCAATGAGAACTTATGCTGAGTTTTCAGAAAGACAGTATTTATACCGTGGCAGGCAGTCTCAGACAAACAAGTGAATCACGTTTGTACTGACAGAGAATTTAATGTACAGAAATGTAGAACACTGACAATTTTTGCATTTGTCATTATAAACGTACACAAGATGTTCTTACAAATAAAAAAGAACTGAATGAAAGAAGCAAGAATACAGACTGATTTCCCCAATATCAAATGGGATTTTCTCATCTGTGAAAAATGCAACCACCAAATACTTTTTCCTCCCGTACGGCTCCAGCTGGTTTCCTCCCAGACGTCATCAAATCTTTTTATAGATTTCATTAACCCAGCGTCTCCTTCTTTAACAATGTCAGAGTCCTTTTCTATGCTAAATAAATACAAATGAATATTAATACATTCTTCTTTTGTTTGACTCTTCTAAATCAGAGCTACAGCAGATGCAAATTTTGTTCACTGTGCTTGTACTCCATTGGAAGGCAAAGGACAACAGTTTTTTTTCATAGACTTTAATAACAGTAATTTAGAAACACAGATTAGGCAAGGTGGGTTTCTTGGTGTACATGTGGAACAGATCTATGTCTGCCAACGGAAGATAATCCTAAACAAAACCTCTTTCCAAAATATGTACAAAATTGTGATTATCTATACACCAGAGGTTAAATCTGCAAGGCATCCTGTTGATACCTAAGTGGATCACATCTCCCTTTTTTTCCCATACAGAAAACAAAACTAAAATCCTTATATAGCAGTATGTAATGCTATCTATTAAGGCTTTCTTTTGTCATAGCAATATGCAAAATATTTCAATGCATCACAGGTATCAGTTTACCTTAGTTAAGGCATTAAAAAAATCCATCAAACAACTCAGTCACTCCCAGCAAGAAAAGCATCTTACTTATTTTCCATACAGTTGGATTCAGTGTTCAGTAATTTTTGATTGATTTTATTTTCAAATGAGAGGACCTCCTTGTTCATCTCTGTAGCGTTTTTGGCATCATATGGTTTCAAATATGAAGACAGTTTATATTATTTGTTCTTTTGTAATGACAGAAGCAGAATAAGGTTGCTGAGCTTTGAGATATTATTTTATTCAGCCTTCCTAGTAGATCTAAAGAGCCTGAGTAAGTAGGTCACTTAGTGCTGGGGAGAAGGGGAAGACAGGAGAAAGGATCATGTTGTAAGTCAGTCACTGAGAACAGGATTTGTTAAACTTGGTGGTTCATTCTTTTTAATATTTTGATCACAAGGAGAAAAAACTTGCGATCAACTGAGTCACACTCGCTCCTTCTCTCCGGCCCCATCCTAGAGGACGTGCTTATGTGTTCTCCTTCCATCTGGTTTGTGCCATGCCAGTTTGGAGTCCTCTGCTTCTGCCCTGTGCTTTCCAGTTCTGCAGGAGGATCTTCTTTTCTGTCTAGCATAACTAGATTTTTCTTTCCTGTGCTTCAAACTTAATATGGTTGTTCATAGCCTGATTTATTCTTAAAGCACCAATTCATTCATTAATGCTTTTCCACTCTAAAGTAATGTATCTTTAGGAAATTAACTGGATGGTGGCAAAGTTCTGCCCACAGATGTAGAAAGCTTATGTTAGGATCAGTTCTCAGTTATTAACATCAATATAAATTGGAAAGGTTATACTGAAGACTTTTCCATTTAGGGTGGTTTTAAATATCAGATGGCATTTGTTATAAATTTATGGCACAGTAGTGCACTTCATTTGGTTTAAATAAGTTTCACTTTGGTTAGGCTTAAATTAATTAGAGATGGCATTAAGCTGTAGATACACATTAACTTAGTAAACAGGTCCAGCATTTCAAGATATTACTTTGTCTTATGAAGCACTGAATGTTTGGTCCATAGCTCTGCTGGCAGATCAGGAGCTGTGAGCACTTCAGCATGAAGTGCAGAGCCTTAGCTCAGGATCGGCACAGTTCTACCACAGGGCTTTTTTTTTTTTGTCTCTCATTGTGTATTTACTGAGGATTGAATGGCAAGTTATTCTGTCTGCACTAAGAACATGAAGGTAGCTGAAAGACAAATTTGATTCAGTTTTTTTATTAACTCTTGAATCCGTCCTGACATTCGCACTACTGGCTCAAAATAAGAGCTTTATTTTTTCTTTCTTTGAAATACATTTATGGGCTCCACAGAGTGCACATTGAATGGCATATTTGGCAGGTTTGAGATCAATCTTGTTGAGGAAAGCTGTATTATTTTACACTATTAGATTATTTTAAAAGCATCCTGCCAAGAGAGTATATAGCAAGAAGATCATTCAGTAATCCTGATTAAAAACATTTGCAGCTGTCATTTGAAACTTGTATACAAAAGCCATTTCTTTTGTTGCCATTTCTGTAGTTGGCATTTTCCTTCTTTTCTCCATATATGTGCATGTTCACAGAAAACTGAAGGTCTGCAACCAGACCATGTTTTCACAAGTGTGAGTGAGGGCAGAAACCTTGCTGTGGGTCAGCACCTTGTTGTGGTCTGGGAGGGTTAGATCAGCAGCCTGGGGTGCATCTGATGATGCCCCACCAAGCTCGCTTACCCTTGGTCCTGGACCTGAGCTGTTGGGGTTGTTCCTGCCTAATGTCTCCTGCCTGGCTCTGTCTCCAGGTGGAGCATGTGGGTGTACTCACACATGCTGTGTGGCTGTGACCGTCAGCTTTCAGATGTTGTGTCCTGTAACTTCCAGTCAAGTCAGAGCTGATTTCTGTGTGAATGATAGCAGCAGACCATCTGCTATCGCTGCTTCACCTAGAAAACCACAAAGAAAGAAGTTATAAATATTTTTCTTTTAAAAGATGAAAATAATTCTTTCTACCAGGTGAGAAACTGATACAATACTTCATCCTTTCTAACAACATACATTAGGAATGGGATCACAGTGAAAAGGAAGAAGAAAAGCCTATAGAACATGCTTTGCTAAAAAAACTTGCCTTGAATCCAAGATATAGCAAGCTGCAGTTAAATATATAAGCCCTTCCTCTCCCTTTGGACAGAGGTAGGCCTAGCCTTAGATGTGGACAACATATAAAATTTATTTTTGCAGTGATTTAGGGTAACTGATGATTTCAGCACTCAATGTTTCTCTCAGATTCTTCAATGCCTTTTCTTGTCTCTGCCTGCTCATTTGAAAGTGGCAAATGCTACCGTGAGAGGATTACCAAAATACATCACTGTTCCAGGGATGGATGAACTTTCCTTTTGCATCATTTAAGATACATTCACGATTTTGCTGAGAGAACTGAAGCTTATTTCCTTCATATTTGGTTAAAGACCCAGATACAGGCAGAAATTTAAAAAACCCTAATGTAAATACTAATTAAGAATCTTGGTTATTCAAGATCTTGCCGAAGTTCTGTTTTGCAGCAGACAGGAATCCTGGTGCTAGAATTCACCTGCTAAAGGTCTGAGAATGGTTGAGGCTTCTCCAGCACACCTTACTTCTGGAAGTGTACAGCACTTTTAAATTCACAAGCCTAAATTAACAGCAGTAGATTTTAGTAAGGTGCATACATTACTGGAAGCTTTTCCACCCGTTCAAATTATTGGCGTGTTCAAATACAGAATGAATGATCAACTTAGTCACCGGTTTTTTGAAAACTTAAGTTGTGCTCTACATGATTTGTTGTAATACTATTTTTTAATGCTTTGTATGATTGCTCCTAGGTGGTGTTAATCGTGCCATCAGGTTTAAAAAAAAAATCAGCTTAGCATAAAATAGTCATCTTTCTCCCTGAAATGTCTCTGAGTGCACTGCAGTGGTGCATTTTAACTCTAAAATGAATTTGTTAAAAAGGGAAGAGAGCTCTGGGCATGGACATTTCATTAAATGTCCAATTATGTTCATAGTTGGAGCTGTAGTGATTCCTCCCTGATCTTTAATAGAGAAGTTGCTCTCCCAATAATTATAATTGCTTGTTAAACTAATCTAATAGTGCAGTACTAGCCTATAAAGACCTGTTTAAACTTGAGATTCAGGTAGTTCTTTCTCATTCTAGGCACCTCTTTTGTTAAGGGCTAATTGAATCACAGAGATTACTCCACTGTCCTCTAAGAGGAAGCATTCTTGCTCTACCATTCACACAAGATATTGCTGTGCAACACCTTTAGCTGAACTGCCATTTTATTAATTTGTAATAAATGGCACTAAATCTAAGGGCTGAAATGATGATAAACAGCAGAAAACCCTTAAAATATGAGGCTTCAAATTGTTTAGGAATACTGCTTTTTCTCTCTGTGAAAATGTTTCACACTGAACCAAGTAATTCACTTGCTTAAATGTGGAATACTTCATTGTCAGTGAGAGTGGGTTCAGATCATCAGGAAAAAGGGAGCAGTTCAATGGCAAGATTACTACCCTGGACAAAAGGAGAGAAGAAAACATAATGCTGGGGAGGGATGCAAACTAATATTAAGCTTGAAAATTTGGAAACAAAGTGATTCCTACTTTTTAGTAGAACAGAAGTAAAGAAGGCAGAGCTGTCCTAAATGATGAGCTTTCTGTTTGCTGATTAAACTGAGGGGATGAAAAGAGGGGAGGAGGGGGGAGAGAATTAACTTAAGAAACAAAACCAAGCTCCCTGAAAGTTCAGTTGAATGGATTTGTTTGAGAAAGTGTATGTATCAAGTTGTTTCCTTTTGAAAGAAAAACTCTCCACATTTTATTTCCTAACTGTTCTTAGTTTTCCCTCCTGCCATTTTCTTCAAAACAGCTCAACAAACTCAAATTTCCAATCACTTTGGCTTGAACCTGTATCTTTCAGCACATTCATCATTTTCTTAAAGAATTTCCTCAACTCAAAGATGAAGCACTGATTCTTCTTTTGTAACCTGATTGAAAACCTACAGACGTACCTGTACTGGACTGATAGTTAAGAATAAATAAGTTCAAAAAGGAAGACTAAGAGACTGTGCTAAGCAGTTAAACGAGGGCGATGTTTAAGTAAATATTCAACAAATCAAAGTTATTCAAATGGAAAGCTCTACAAAGCTCTTGCTTCTGTCTATGACTGCCTTGTGTATCCGCTAAATTAGGGGAAAAAAGGAGTATGTTCAAGAGCTGGTGTTCACACAGGGAATGGTGAAATGAGCATCCTCTTTGAGGGAGGATGTGGTTTGCAGGTGGCAAAGAGGAACTGGAGATCTGCCAGTGAGAATACCAGTATGGCGTTCAAGTTAACTCCATCAACCTCCCAGCCAACTCAAAGAGACACATGCTGCATGCTAATAAACATCATATGGCTTTTCAGTCTGTGGTGGGAATGGCCAAAGCTGCAACTTTTGAGATAGATGAAATACTGCTCTGGTGTCAGAAGGATGATTTAATTAACATGACTCATTGTGAAGGCAGAGTATGGGTAAAGGAAATGATTTCAGAATCACAGCAATGTCAGAAGTTCAAGTTCGGGCAGGGGGAAGGGAGGAAGTGGCTGATAAGCTGTTGTCAAGAGAAAATTCAGGCCAATGGAAACCTCAACAGAAGGACCCTGGAATGTCTGGATATGTCTTCTGCAACGTCTTCAGACAGCTGGCAACAGCGCAGTCGTGAAATGCAGGAAAAAGATAAAATATCTTGTCAGGAAGACACTGTCTGTTTCTTGGTTGAGGTTATTTTGTCATTTCTTATTTCAATGCATAGCAGTCACCAAAATGTGTGAAATTCCTGAAATAAGACTCCAAATCATATAATTTTACTGTGCTATTGTGTCTGTTGGCTTCACTTGGCGGTGTCAGTAAAGGAGCCATAGAAGATGCGTATCTGGAGGGTTCTGCTTCTGTTTGTCAATGAGTCTTTAATTTTTTGGATTTTAATTGTTTGATTAGAATATATTGTCTAGTATAAGTATAAACTATATATTCGGAAACGTTTGCCCAAAGTGTGAACAGTGGGACCCAGTTACAGTAGAAAAGGCACGAAACAAGCATTTGAGATGTAATCATCACAAGTCTCCATTCCCAATTTCTCTAATTACCAGGATTTTAGCTTCTGTAACTGTGATTGCATAAAATCCAGATCAATCAAGTAATGTATAGGAAATTAAAGTAGAATCTTATTATTGGAGGGAATATGTAAATGTGGCTTATAAATGACAGATCCAAAAAAAAAGGGGATGACAACATAAACATGTTGGTTCTGCTGCAGGAACTCATTTGCTAGCTAGTAACTAGAGAAGGAAACCTTGGGCTGGATTCTTAGGCAGCCTAGATTGACTTCTCTAGGCTAGTGTGAACAGAAGGGATTTACACCGGCTGACATCTTGTTCCGCAGATTTGAAATTTCATATTTCATTTTATAGCATGCCAGAAACCCTTCGTTCTTTTTCCTGAAAGAAAGTTCTGCTGGTTATAGCTGCAGAAATTTAAACTTGTCTGAGGTCATCAGGTGCTTTTACTACTTTTTAAAAAGAAAAGAGCCTACAGTATCTTACTTACAGTAACCATACAATGTGGTTATCTAACATCCAGCTTTTGTCTGTAGCTGTGGAAACAATTATGGAAAACTTCAGCAGAATTCAAGAAAAAGGAGAGTATATGCTTTAGTTACATGAAGGAAATGTGAATGTTCCAGATCTGAATCCGTAACACTTACAGCCCATGAAGAACACTCAATATTCAGGCAAGTAGGACATGAGAGGGTAATAGAAACAATAGGCTGATCATTTCATAAAAGAAGCTGTGCTCAATACACAGCCAGATCATGGCTGCAACAGTCCAGATGTGAATATTTTGGGCAAGTTGCTTAGGAATTGCCCACTATATATACTTGAATTAAACATACTTTCTTTCATCTACTAGCAATTCTTGTACCCAACTTTTTAGGCTTTGTCTTTAATAATTATCCTGGAGGAAGGAGACTGTAGATGAGATAAAGCTTTATACTGTTCCAGTTTGGAAGGGTTTAGTATTAAAGTCTTAAAAACCTTATTTTGCACAGACTCTCCTAATAGAAGTAAAAGGAAGCTGGCAGCCCCTGCAAAATCAGACTGTTCCAGCACAAGTGCCTTCTGCTTTTCTAGTAACTTTAGTGCTCTGGGGCTTGTCAGTCCAGGTAGAAAACTCGGCTTTCTGAAATCAGCTCATCTAGGTCAATGTGTCAAAGTAATTAAATTATTTTAGGTTGCAATTATTTTTGGTGAGGACCTGTTAAAGATGAAAAAGCTTCAAATTGTCGTAGTTCAGTAGTGTGTTTCTTTGAACCGCAGGTTCTACTGTCATGGAATACTTTTTATTAAAAAAAAAAAAAGAAAAAAAAAAGCAACAAACCAAACAAAAATGTGAATGCTGAAAACTATTTCAAGTCCACTGTTTGGTTGAGGATATAAATACAGCTTTATGAAAATTCACTGTGGTGGTTCCCACAGCAACTGTAGTTCCACTGTAGAACACACAACAGTATTCTTATATTTTCTTCTAAAACTGGAAATATACCATTGTCTGTAAAATATCTGAGCGATTTCACATGGACAGAAAGAGTTAGATATTTTTGAAGGAACAGCACTACCGAATTTTGAGCATCAGTAGTCTTTCATTTCTCATCTATAATTTCCCATTAAGATAGGGTTTTGTACCACTGCATTTCTATAGAACATGTCAACAATTCCTTTTACAGGCACTTATTTTTGTAGTATTTTAAATGTGAAGATCAAAGTGATTAATAGATTCCATTTCAATGCAGAAGTACTAAAGAGAATACTTCCTTACATGACTTCTGTAATCAGGTTTAATTAAAACAATTTTTTGTACTTCACAAAATGAGATTCAGATATTTATTTGAATATAACTGTCGTCAGTTAATTAAATCATTAGCAATCACAGAGATGACATTATTAGTTCAAGCTCACATAGCGTGTATTTTAGCTTGAGGCAAAGCCATGGGTTAAATTCAAGATTTTTTCCATTGCATTAACATAAAATCCTGTGAACGTGATGTATTATTATTGCAGTCTGAGTTATAGCAAGTTCTAGCAAATTTTTCCCAACACTGGAATCCAGTGTGCTGGGCCTAAGAGCTGCTTGAAGGACAGCTCCTGACGGGCACAGGTCGTAGTTTAAGTACAGAATACAAATAAAAACTATGAAGGAGAACAGGCAGATGCTGCTCCCAGACCTGCTGCTGGTCACAGCATGTCATCAGATTTTCAGGTAAGATGCAGCAGCCAACAGACCCCAACATTCTATGATCAACTCTGCTGCAGCTGTGAACCCGCCCTCTTAGTATAAATGAACAGGTTTGTAGCCATTCATTGTTCCTCTGCCTATATTTTAACTCAGAGGTTTGTGATACTAGCATTGAGAAAAGTTTAAGTGGGAGCATCTGTTTGTGTAAGTCTGTTGCTTTGTCATCTTCCTTTTATTCTGTGTTCTTATGCCACTGAAATATTAATCTGATCCTACTGACATTTTCCTTGTTATTTTTGGTGTCATGGGACATAAAAAATCTGAAGGTAAACTGGTCACAAGTGGTACTTCTAATAAAGACTAGAAACCCTGTTTCCATGAGATGAGCATAAGAGAAAAGGAAAATAAAAATCTCTTAGTTAGAGAGACTCTGGAGACACAGCTTAACAAAACTGTCTCCAGCAGGGCTTTCCCGGGCTGAATCATCCCAGGGGGGTTGTCTCGTGGTGTCTCGGTGCAGAGCCCCAACCCCAACAAAGGCCATGTGTTCCTGCAGTGCACTCAAAATCTGCATATTTAAAACTGAATCAAGCATGTGGTTATTAAGGTGTAGAAGAGTTCCAACAGGAGATGCAATTTTTGTATCGCCACAGTCCAACCCTGATTAGCATTATAAAATGTGCTGTCTTTGAGGTGGGCGAGCAGGCAAAGAGATGAGGGTGGGAGCCAGAAGACAAATTGCAAAGTATTAGTGTGCTAGTGTGGGAATGATAATAAGAGGGTTCTCCAAGAAACTGGAAGGACCCACAGGGAGAAGTGGGATACTTGGCTACGGAGATCTTGGGCACGAGTGTAATATGCTGGCAGTTTGTTTCAGTCCCCTCATTTGTAATTTATGAATAGATGAAAAGAGCAACTAAAAACAAAATAAAAGTGCAATTGCCTTTTTCAGTCTTCATTAGCATTCTCCTCTTGAACAGATGGGGCTTCACTGGATATTATTATGTTGAGTTTTGTTCTGGGCGATATTATGTTATTTTAGTAACTTAAGAGACTTAAATTTACAGACAGTGTCTCTGAATTGTCATGAACAAAAATCTTAGGACAAACCCATCTGTTTCATATCAACTTAAAATTCACCTGGAATTTACCTTGTTTCTGATTTTTCTTGTCATCCTGAAACCAAGGTCGTGTTTAGAAAAGTATTCACTGTGGTTTACAGACATCTGCTCTGAGACACTCACCTCTGTTAAATTTTGTTCCCAGTTTAAAATTTAGCTTCTGTTTTCTAAAGCGGTTGCCGGGATTTTACAGACACAGAATGTGCCTGCAAACTCTGAACCAGCTTTGCTGTCTTCAGGTGCCCGTGCTGCCACTCTTTGTATTTTGCTGCTTGATTATCTGTAGGCGAGAGGGAGGCTCAAGGGTTGAGCTAGATCAACGGTAAATTTTAGCTTATTTTTCCCCCCTGCTTTTTGTTTGGTCTCTTGCATTCACATGGCTCAGTGAAAAGTTGTTTGTGTTGTTGTAAAGGATGTTACTTCTTCTCAAAAAAGCAGAAAAATTCTGGAAAACCAAAACTATGTTTGGAAAATTTGGCAATGTTTTAGGGTTGGGTTTTTTTTAAGAAAAGGAAGAAGGAACTCTACAATTTTAGATTTAATATTTCATTCTGGAGCTGGCAAAAGATTTGATTTTAATATTTGAGATGTCTTTTGAATGTGTAATTTAAGTTATATCAGTAGGTTAATGAGGCTCTAAATTTACAAGGAAAATAACAAATTTTTAGTCAAATTAACGGTTTTAACCATCTTCTTTTTATTGAGAACATCTAAAATGTTTAACGTTGAATCAAATTTCTTTCAGAGTTTTTTTTTTTTTTCAGCTATCAAACCAAAAAATCCATCTCCGAGAGCAGGTAGATGTGATAACGATAGACTCTTTGCTGTTGGGAAGGCAGAGTTGAGAAAGAGGCAGAAAGAAAAATACACTTTCCGCCCTCATTTCTCTTGTTATGATTTGGCCTTTGTGCTTGCTGCAGCCCCGTTTTGTGGAGCAAATGTCCATCATTACGAGGTTTGTTCTGCCACTTACACCAAACATTAGCTTTTTTCAAAAAAATCCTGATGTGACAGGCATCCATCATTCAAAATACATGATAAAAAGCAAGCAAACTAGTATGATGTGAGAGGTTTACAAAGATGCTTGACTGAGAGCTGCCAAAGTACATGAAGATGGCGTGAAAAGGGCAGGATTTAGGACGAGGGGTTCATTAGTCACTGTTTTACGAATAGACACTTTCTGCAAAACATGAATTGTAGAATTTGGTTAGTCCCTAGAGCAGGAAGAGTAGGAAGGTAGTTTCTAGAGAATTAAAACTATTTCTGTCTTGGGGCGAGTGGTTTGGAGGCAGGTATCAGTCTCTCCAGAGAGCACAGTGTCACTGGTATGTGGAAATACATGCAGCGTAGATCTCGGTGTGCACAGCAAACTACTCTGTTCTGTTGCTGATGCTTTCTGATTTGAATTGGAGGCCAGTTTTCTTGCTGTAATCAAACAAGAACCTTCAAAGAGATGAGAAACATGTAAAGAATGCATAGAGAAATGCTAGAAGTTAAAACACTTCAGGCCCTGCTGGTTTCTGTGCATCTTGGTCAGGAAGCGCAGGCAGAGCTGCCTGCTCCTGGGAACCTGGCTGCTGGAGGGAAAAAGGTGGGAGAGGGGAGCTGGCTCCTGAGACGCTGCCAGTACCTGGCTGGAGAACCCAGTCTGTGTTCAGTGCAGGCAGACAGCAGGCAGGACAGGCCCCATCTCAGCTCTTTCAAACTGGATACCTTTCATTCTTTTGATTTAATTCTTTCCCGTGTAACCTGATGTCGCAGTAGGTTGGCTGTTGCTCTCTTCTGCCTTCCCTTTTCATTCCTTCTGCCACTTCTGTGTTAACTTCCTCTGGTCTTCCTTCAGCATCCTTTCCCCATATGACTCATTTTGTCATCTTACACCATTTACCCTCACTCCGTTGCTCTCATAGATAAAGTATTTGCTTTTTTTTTTTTTTTTTGGAGAGGAAGGGAAAGAGAAAAAATAGAGGATGACATAAAACACATAGGTAAGGAGAAAAGTTGGGAAGTAGCTGACAGATCCTTAAGTCAGGAAAAGATTTGGCTGGAGTGAAATACATGATCTGACCCGTATTTACTAACAATGAGCCCAAGGACAGACGCACAGAGCCAAACCAAAGTTCAGCCTAGCTGAGACTGCAACTCAGGAGCTCCTTGAGGCATAAGGGGGTTCTGAATCTTTAGGTAACCATCGGTGGATTTTTCTGCTCTGAACTTGTCCTCCTTCTCTTTAGATCCACATAGGCATTTAGCATCCATAGTATCCATCACCTTTTGAATCAAATCAGGATCTTAATGCTTCTCTTCTGCTCGTCTTCCCTGCTTGGCTCTTGATCTCTGTGCTGTTTAAGGGCCTGTTTCCCAGACAGTTGAGAGCCTGCAGCTCTTGCCAACTTCAATGAGAATTTGAGGAGGAATCGGAAAGCTCAGCAATTCAAAAGAAATTCTAATGAAAGAACTACTTGAGAGGTTAATAATTTCCTCCCTGCCATTGTGCACAGTTGTAGGATATTTCAAAAAAACTGACAAAAAGGCAATCCTTTCAAAAGCTTTTTATAAAGAAACTTTGGGAAGACTTGTATCCTCTCTGCAGTGACTGAAACGAGAAGTGTCTCACGTACTTGACCTGGGGGCTGCCTCTGCATGATTATTCTTTACTTACATATCTATATTTAAAAAATTATATTGACATATATGATAACATACAGGTATATATGTATAAAATATCAACAAGCTATCACAAGAGGTTAACATAAACAAAGCAAACACATTCTTTCAGCATCTTAGCCTGGAGACCTTAGTGTCCAACGCACTTCTTACTTCATGCAGACTATTGCAAGTAGGGCTAAAATTAACCTACTGGGCATAGAGGATTTTATACAGGGTAATCCAACCTCTGCTCTCTCACAGATGCATTTTTGAGGACCAAACTAGGTAAATTCTGTTTCGCCTAGGAGCAGCTATAAAGATGCTCCCAAGAAAGGCAACCTATGATCCTAACATGTACTTGGAATTATTTTTTTTCTTACGGTGTTTTGAAGTTGTTTTAATTTTCTTCTGATTCTCCCATCCTCTTTTTTCTCTCCTATTGCACCTTTTTACTATTTTGCAGTCTGGGTTGCAGGAACAGCATCTGCGATAAGAATAGTGCAAACTGCTCTCTGAGTGAGAAAGTAATGCTTGGAAATGGGATGCATTTCACTGCTGCATTTTTCAATTTTTATTTTTTTTTTGTCCTTTCCCACTTAACTCCTGCAACTTCCTTACTTTGAAATCCCTTACCTCGGCAATCAGCCTGTCTGCACACATCTCAATAGCACAGAGTGTAACAGCTCTCCAACAGTATGCACTTACTTACCTCCCTGCTGTTTTGAACAAGGTGTTGAAACGGAGTTAAACTCAGAGTAAATTTGGCCTGATATCTTTAAAGTGTATTTTATCAGTTATTTGAGCAAGATATGCCTGCTAGATTCCAGTGTATACCTAATATGCATGTAACTATTGGAAAGAGATCTGTGGCTTTCAGCTGCTGCATGTCTAATTTTCTAGATTTGCAGCTGTAGATTGCAGATGCTGCCTTATCTGGAACCTACAACAATCAGTAGGAGGATATTCTCCTTATGCAGTACCAAAAGGTTTAGTAATTTTCCTGCTGTTTCTGGAGAAGTCCATTTCTCCATAAAACTGCTTTTTGATGGAGGGTTTTTACTCTTTGTGTAACAGTATTTGACCTGTTAATTGCTATGTGTTGCTTTATATCTCTCTGAAGGTCATCATCACAGTGAAGACCTCCTTGTGAGAAGCTTTGTACCAGTACATGGGTAAAAGCTATCTATGGTTCAAAGACTGTAGCATCTTCTTTTGGTTTGTTTTGCTTTGAGGCATTTGTGATTTATTTCAGTGTTCTGCAGTCCAAAGAGTGTAATGTAATATTTAAATCCTTGTTCTGCTTCAAGCTTGGCTTAAAGTATGTATTTGCATGGAGGCCTTAGGCTCACAAATGGAAAAAAAAACAGCACGGAATCAAAAATGTTCTTTGGCCATCCAAGGACTGGTCTGCAGAGTCTTTGAACTGTCTGATTCTTGAGGGAGAACACCTTATCCTGGGGGAACTCAGCACACACTGATCCTGCATGGGGCAAGGAGGGGGTTTGGTGCCAGAAAAAGGAGCATCTGTCTGCCTTTTTGAACCTGACAATAGCCTCTTGTGGTGCCTTGTAGTTCAGTGTTCTCTGGTTGCACACAAAGGTGGATATAGATGCAGGGACTGAAGCTTAATTCATTTCCAAAATTTTTCTTCTTTCTGTACGCTCAAAGCATTTCCACTCACAGAGTGTGTAGGCAAAGGGAGGAGAGACCTAGGTTCGGCTGGAGAAATTTGAATTCCAGCTGTAGTAACTTACCCAGTACGTAAGGCAAACCATTTCTTTGCCCCAGGCTGTACTTTCCCAGTTTTGCAAGTAACTACAGTGATATTAATGTGGACTGTAAAGCAGTTGGCACGTCCCAACAATAGGTGTCCTAAGCTGGGCGTTGCTGATACTGGGAGCAAGCTGCCAGGGTAAATGGAGTGAACTGTTATCAGTCCAACTGAGTACCGCAGCTTCACCGGTTTTCACTCCCTGTTTCCTATCTGGCATTTTAACATCTAGTTTACACTTCTGGAGCCTCCCTTCTGACCTGTACTGTTCTGTATCCGACTCTCCTGTTTCATTTCCCAGTCTGCAGGTTTTCTTCCTGAGCTACAGCTGTGTATCTCTCCTGAGAGTCTTGTGGCCAGTGCGGGTCCCCAAACTTCAGTGACCGTCTTTCTTGTAACATTAGTTTGATGTATTTATTAAGCATCCATGAGCTCATGCTTCTCAAGGGTCTGTGTGGGCACTAAGGAGTCTTTGCAAATTAGTATTGCCTCTATTGGCCACAAATATGTTCTCAGTATGAAGCTATGGGAAAGTTGTTTTAATTCTAGATGGAAGGTCTTTTCTGCTGGAAATCTGGAATTGGCTGCCAACAAATAAGACAGAATTCCCGGACTGTTCCTACCATATTCCAAATCTGGCCTCTTCAGCTGTGTTCTTGGCATTCTTCCTTACCGTTAAAAGTGTGTGAACATCTTGTCATACTCACTAAACCAGGACTTTGAGAAACATGCTGGAATATTCATCAAGGGAAAACATGTAACTTGAAAATATGCACATCTTGAATAAATAATTTATTTTTGAAAGAGATGGAATAAAGCTCTATTTCATCTCTTGTAGTAATTTTACTGATATTGTTATTTTTTGCCCTTCATAATGAAAGGGACCATTTTTTAAGCTTTGCATTGTATTCAATGTACTCTCTAGATTAGGGAGAATTTTATTCTTAGTTTGAAAGGCAGTGTAGGGAACATTCACAATGAAATCATGTTGTTAAGTGTAACTTTAATAAAGATCTTTACAAAATAAAAGGGAGGCTAGGTGATCCTTCTCTGTCTACTTTAAATCTAGAAAAATAGCATAGATACTGGTACAGTAACCAGAACTGAGTGTTCTACCAACACTAAGTTTATACTGCTCCTCTTGTTTCTTTGCCTTATTTGTGGCTGTTGAATTTCAAGAATGTAAAGATTTCAGATGAGCGCCTCATAGCCAGGCTAATCCTTTGGTTTAATAAATAGTGTGAATGTCATAATTTTGCATGGGAGTGAAACTGACTACTTTAACATGTATTTTCTGAAAAGTTTTCCTGCTTTGGTTTTCCTGTTCACCACTCTCTCTCTCTCTCTTTGTCACTCTTTAGCTGAGTCAATATTTAATTATCTACCCAAAATAAAACAGTTCCAATCAGGAGAGACAGATTCTATAAAGTCTACTGTTAATATTATTGTTTCCTTTTACAAAAATATGTTGAACTTCTAATTCTGGTATCAAAATGTGCTTGACCATGACTCACAAAGGTCTTATATTTTCCTTTTGAAGGACTGTTAGCTGTCTTCTGCAAGATTTCACCAGTTATAATCCTTTTGCAGTGGAGAGTAGCTTTACTCCTGTTTCTCTGTGGAAATGGACCGTTTAATCTGCCCTTGAACTTAATAACGTTATGCTGTTAAGGGCTGTGTCACAGACACAAGTAAGAGACTTTACATGGTAACGCAAATTGTAAGATTTCATGTTCAGGACACTGATCCATACAAGGAGATCTGAACCTTCCTTTCCTATGTTCTTCTTCACCAGGATATTATTGAAGGGAAAAATTCTGGTTTTGAAGAGCTGACATTTTCCAGAAGAAGAGAGTTCCATCAGAAACCGAAATTCCCTACTAGTTCTGTTAGCAGTTAGCATAGAATGCCTAATAACAGTATTTTCTGGTTTTAAAAGAGTGTAGTTAGATATTTCCTGCAAGATATATTTGCTTAGTAGGTTACCTACATTGGTGGAAGCTTTCCCTTACTAGTGTTTTCCAGTCAACCACTGATCCAAGCCTCTTTGGACATGAGTAATTCAGCTTTTTGCTATAGAAGCTGATGAAACTTCCAGAGAAGTATGTTCTTTTTTTGGATTTTATATTCTCTACTCTGTCCAGGCTCTTTTCCAATTCTTGTTATGCATAATTGGAGTAACTCCAAGTGGAGGACAATAATAAAACTCCTACCATCTAAATGTAGCTGCCTTATTTAAGGGGTTTGTTCCTTATGTTCACCATGTTGCCTCAGCTTTTAATAGGCCCAGAGCGCCTTGGTAGGCTCCTGGCCAGCATTGTCCTCTGCAAAAAGCATTACTAACTTAGAACGCAGAAGTGTATTAATTTAGGACTCTTAACTTTCTCACTCAAGAATCCAGCTTGAGCAATTGAGGTTAGTCTGTGCAAATAGCCCATAATTATGGCCCTCCTGTTGCTTCACAGAACAGTCCATGTTCAGCCACAGAAGGTAAAGATGAAAATGCACCAGCCCCCTGACTGTTTCGGTGGCCTTCCACAGGTTCGTTTTATTAGTGTATTTTATTTGCTCTGACAGCACCCTAAACAACCAGCCAGCTGCAGGTAACAGGTCTAGTGAACTCTGGTACGTCTACCCTTCATGCTGCAATATAAATGTGCCCTAATATTGTCACGTAGTAATTAGTAACAGATGTTTGTGTCTGGCAGCTGCTCCCTTGATGGCTGGAGGAAGGGCAGCCACAGTTCTGCCTTCGCTCCTTTGGTGTGCTCTGGTTCCGAGCTTTGTCAGCACTAAGCAGAGTTGGTACTGGAATTGATGTAATTCACCTGTCCTCAGCTTTTTAGAGGAGCTTGTGTCATTTTGTTTGTCTTGCTTTCAAGAAGGTGTCAGTGCTGTAACCCTGCTGTGTAAACTCTTGAATAGCACAGTGCACAGCTGCCCTGGGTACCATTTGTTTACTGGGACAGGGCATGTGCCAAGGTTCCTATGAAACAATGATGGCCAGAGGCTCTGTATTTTGGTAGTAGAGAGGCATGAGCCACTAAATCTTGACCTGTTCCACTCTGGCTGGAATTTCTTCTGCCCACTGGTTTTATTGCTAGCACAGAGATGGTGACTTGAGAGGAGGGCATGATACAGGCAGAGAAGAAATGGTGAAAAGGAAGATGCTGTGCTCAGTGCTAGCATGGTTATGTTTATTTTTCCAGGTAGCCTGCTGGTTGGCTTAAACTAGGAAGACTTTTATCACCTGACGTTTCCTTGTATGGAGAGGTATCTGCCTTTGACCAGTTGCACAGAGCCATTTCTGGCAATGGCATTGCTTTCAGCTTGCAAGAAATCTGTGCTGCCCATTGAGGCATGATAATTTGGAAAGGGAGTAACTTGATACCTTTAGAGGAAGGGTAATGTTCTACTCTGCACTGAGTATTCCTGTTGTGGAATACAAATGAAGGTTTACAGCTGGTCATTCAGTAAAGCTTATTAGAGTGAGCTTCATTAGCTCTTTTGTATGATTTTGCTAAAGGCTAAGCTGTATTCTCTATGTCTTTGTTACTTTTTGCGCATGCTTATATGCCATCTAAATATAGGAACCTATAGAGATGCAATTGGTTACAGAAGACACAGCTGTGGAGTTATTATTTACAATCAAATTAGAGAAAAAGAACAATTGAAGGGAACAGAGACCCCACTAATAACTGCTGGGAGCTTTGATTGTAATACTGTTTTTTTCTTATATCCAAATGTATCATCAAGAGAGAAACAATTCCGTATGGTGGCTTTATTACTGGAGTGCTAGATTATGTTGTTTCATCATCGCCAAATTTTACTTTTTATCTATGTTGTTGACTGTTTTATACAACTACTGTTTCATATGAATCTATTGCTTTTATTTTTCCTATATTCTTTCTGTCATAAATTGCTGGATTCTACTGTGGCATTCTAAGATGAAATGAATCCAGACCCAGCATCCTCCTTCCTTAATCAAAACCAAACTTGCAGAGCTGGTACCACAGAAATGAAGGTCCCCAAACCGGTGATGTCAATCCATCGTGTCACTGGCTAGCAAAGAGGCTTCAAAGACTGACATTGGCAGCCTAACTAAAAACAAGCTCTACGCTTATGTTTATCTTAGGCCCACCTTCTTACTGTTCAAGGCTGTTCAGCAAAATTCTCCCAGGCAGCTCTGTATCACCATGTTGACTTCAAGCGCATCTTGTCATGACAGGATCTTGTGGTGCTCCTGTCCTTCAACACCCTGGTGTCAGGTTGTACTTAACGCTCTGCTGCGACCTACTGATGCTCCGAGGAACTACACATTAGGCAATCCCTACTGAGCTGCTTCCCTCCTTAGCCCCACCCAAGCCTAAGGTTTAAAATAATTTAAACCCTCCATTTTCAGCACTTCTGGTATCATTGTTTGGAGGGGAATGCTCTCCTATTTTGGCATTTCTATATTTGAAAGTTTCCTATAATGCAAACTTAAAATGAGTTACAGGTTCTGCAAATGGCTGTCAAGTTTGATGAGCACAGCAGGATGAACAGATTGTTAAGTCACTAACATGACGAATTGTTTCCTTCACTGTTACATTCTTTTCAGAGCTTCAGTAAGTTGTCTGAATTTTGCAGAGTGATTAATAAAATCAGCTTTGTTAACGGTTAGTAAGCATCCACTGCTCAGGAGCAACTGGCTCTGTTCAGCTACAGAAGATGATAATACACGTAGAAGGCAGCAGTTTTTTCTCTTCCCAGGTGCCTTAATACCAAGCAGCAATTGCTGTGTGCCCCTATTAGCAGTTTGTCTTCAAAAAGCTGTGCAAAGATGAAGTGGAATTCTCAAAGTCACGTAGCTGCCAAGTCTTACGAATTTCAGTAGAAAAGAAGAACCCAATGCTGAGCTGGCCTGAGGGACTAGAAGAGAGCTGTGCAGCTGAAATGATGGTTGTTTGACTGGTAAATGTTAGGATTAGACTAACAATCAGGGTGTCTAGCAGAGGTCTACACAAGACACCTGCACAAAGATGGTAGGTAGGTGAGGAAATAGCCGCATTCAACTTTAGAAATTATGCTATGTGTGCTGTTAGGTCCAGGTGATGATGGGAGCTTGAGTGTTTGACTGTAAGGAAAATGTATAGAAGGATGACTAAATTAGTGCAAAGTGGAACTATGGACATCCCTAGGCAGTTGTGCTTTATGGTGTGCTTTGGAATGACTAGACCAGCAGTCCTCTGCATTTTTCTGTCTGCACAGGGCACCTGGCTGGAGTCCCTCCCTAAATCAAGGCTCTCCCTAGTAGGGAGAGAAAGAGTTGATGAGAGGGCGGACTCTGGAGAGGTTGTTGTTGTTTGGTCATGGGCTGTGGGTTATGGCACCTCCTGTGATTCAGCAGTCACTGGTCAGACTTCACTGCCAGTCTAGCAGTGGCTTCCCAGTGAGAGCTTTACTATTAATTTGGCTCAGGCCGCACACTGATGTCCTCAAAACACATCATACAACGTTATTCCTTTTCCAATGACTGCCTTCAAGTAACTGAAGCCAGCAGCCTGTGCCCGTCTGAGGGGTTATACTGGGAAGATGTCTGTCTGGCATCGTGCTAAGTGTGGAAAGCAGCAAGTTGCAAGGTAACATTAATTAAATGGTTCATGGACCATGTGCTCCAAGGGGAGGCCTCATGTGACCGTAGCTGCAGAATTGCTGTGGGTCTGGAAGGCAGCCAGAGGTGGCAGGACATACTTGAAATGACCTATTCTTCCGTGCCCTGCCACCTGCTTCTGTGCCTGAGCCTGAGATGTTCTCTGTTAGTTTTGGTACCAATAACCAAATCAGAGTAAACCAGTTATTTCCCTGGACCTCTATAATTAACTTGTCCTCTAACCCCTGGACCAGTTATTATTATGACCTCTAAGTGTCTGTTCTGCATAGAATAGTCTCTAGAAGATGAAGAGCTTCTGAAGGGGAATGACCTGGGAGAAGAAGTTGATTAGGCTGTGAATGGCTTGGGTAAGGACAGCCAGGAGACAGAGGTATGAAAGGTTGTATTAGTTCTGGGGAATGGGAACCTCTCCATGATATCCTCTAAAGGGAAGATGATGCTTTTATTTAACGCTGGCAGCGGAAGATGGATTATCTGAATACTTGGAGGAAATTGTGTGAGGAGATGAGTTAAGAACTATTAATCAACAAGGACTGCTAAATTGAAACAAATGCAATCCAATATACTTCAGACTGTCCTGGGCACCAGAACACTTACACAGATTGGGATCACAAGAAACTAATTTATGCTGGGGAAGTTTCAACCCAGGAGGAAATTATAAGCATATGTTTGGGGGCAGCTGTAACCTAGAGCATTGTGGAATATGATTCTTACTAATTAATATTGCAAAAACTAAGACACCAGCATCTGCAGTGCTACCTTTAGTATATTAGCAAATTACTCTTAGTAACAGGAGTACTCTGAGATAACAGAGGACTTCGAGCCTGATGCTGGTAAATGAATTATTGGATCAGAGAGAACGTCCTGCTGATTAGACAAAATGGCTGAACAGAAATAGGATAGACAATGTATGGAAAATACATTAGAAGAATGTAAAACATATGGAAAGCATTTTTAAGACTCTGAAGGGGAAAAATCTCTGGATCAAACTTGTGGAATCTGAAGCAATGTACTCTGTGAAGCGTGGAAGTTTTGAAGCTAGAGAGGGACCTTAAAATTCATGTTTTATGCCTTTGTTCTCTTCTTCCTTTCTTCACTTCCTTATAAAATGGTTCTTATGTGCTGCCAGCCCACAGCTGCAGTGGTGCTGAGCGTCAATCCCTTCCTACTTCTGAGGGCTGTAGGACTTCTCTTTCCCTTGCAGTGGCAGCCCTGCACCCAGCCTGGCTTTCCCAGCCGATGTGATCTGTACGTTTTGCTGGCAAAATTGTCTATTGGACTTACTACTGCAGAGCAGAGAGAGGGATAGAATTCAGGTTTGGAGATAAGTAGAACTTAAGGTCCATGAAAGAAAAGAATACCTGCAAATGGTGCATAGAAGGTAAATATGGAAAGCTTGTGGGTGGGCTGCTTGGTAATGGCTTGCACCTTCCCTAAGAATATGCATTAAGTGTGGCATGGGAGAAGATGTATGCACTTTTCTAAGCCACTTGCTCCAGGTAAATGTTCTAATGTTTGCCATTCTGAAAAAGCAGTTGTGATACTACAGACCACTGTTTCTTTCCCATCTTTTCTCTTGAAAACAGTGTGCCAAGTAGTTTAAAACCTCTGGCTTTTGAGGGGCTACTAAGAGTTAACAAGTGATGGCACCACTGTGCCTGTTAAAATCCAAGACAGTGGATCTTTCTGGAGGGCCCACAAACCGCCAGCTGTGTTTGAACACAGCGGGAATTTAAAAGCTAGCTCCCAAAAAGGGATTTTCCACCCAACATGCAGCCCAGGTGGAGCTTAAGTGCAAAGCTGTGATCCTGTGAACCTTGCCAAACGGCTGCCTAAGCCACACAGCCAGCCCTGCTCCCTTTGATAATGCCTCATGTGTCTAAAAGTCTGTGCCTCGGAACACACACGGTGCGTGTTGATAGGAGCTGGGTCAGTTGGACCTGAGTGTTTGTTTTGAGGCACATTTCTTAAGCAAAAGGTGTGCAGGGATTCCTTGTTCTAAGCCATCCTCTTTAAACCACTTTGCCTTCTGGCATTTTGCATTTAGACAGATTTTGTAGAAAACAGTGGATTGGAACAGTTTTTCCTCTTCTTGAGAGATTTCAAACCCATGTTTCCCATTCCTTTGGCTGTACTGTAAGAAGCAGGAATTCTATCTCTTGGTGAAGCCCTACCACTGTACAAAAATAATTTGGACCTCTGTGGAAATACAGAAAGAGAACACACACACACAAAAGCAATGAGCACTGTATTTTGGCACTCTGCAATAATGCTGAAGTATTCAATGTCAAGTCATACAGCTATGATTTCAACTGGATTTTTGATCTGGTCCAGAGTCATTGACTAGAATTTGCAATAAAAATCCATGCCTGGGCTGGAACCCTAAACCAAATTTCCTGCCTTCAAGTGTTCCCTTCATACCTGAAAGTGCTGTATTTGATAGACCAATTGGGAAAGTAATTTCCTGCTTGTGTTTTCATAGAAATCCATGTTAAGAGGAGATGCCCCACTGAAGAACAAGAGGCACCTGTTTTTCCCATTATTAATGTAATTCTCTGATTTAAATACTAATGTTTCTGTTGCACGTGTGTGCATGTGGCGTTTGTGTTTATGTGAATGTAGCTTCAGAGCTTTAGAGGAAGTTTGAGAACATCAGATAAAAAACTGAGAAGGTAATTTGTTGTATCTCTAGGGTGGGCAATCAGTTTAAGTACTATAATAAACAATATGAAGGGTTAAATATAGACTAAAAGCAGTTGACTTATGAGTCAGCAAAGACTGGGAGGAAGTGGGGTACCATGATGAGTATGTGGTACCTACTATAAACCTAGACATGAAATATGTCACGTTCTCACCAGCAACATGATGTCAAAAGGGCTTATTTACTCAATGATATGCTGAGTTTAATGCAAAATAAAGAATCGCAGAATGTTCCAAACTCTAACCCATCTGACTTTTCCCCTTTGATATTTAATGAAAGAGATGTGAAATTTTAAAGTGTATGATATTTCTATTTGAAGAGCTTTCTCTGGGAAGAGCTCTTAAACTTGTATTTATTTCCAGCATATTGTATGTTACTTTACTCTCCAATGTTTGTGTTGCCTGCAGGATGGCTCTTGAATGTTACTGTCCTATGTATACATAAAGGTAGTGTGTATGGGGAGGGGGGGAGCGTATATTTTTTAAGCTCTGACTTACAATCCTTGATCTTCCAAAATTCATGTGCAGGAATAGCTAAATCTTACAGTACTGGAACGTACCAGCTAAGTGCTTTAGTACTGTAACACGTGTATGAACACTGATCCCTACCATGCTTCCACAGACTGGATGTGGTACAGGGAGACTGGATATGTATATAGATCATATGTTGGAAGATCTTTGGGAAACAGACCACATTCTCTTGCTGGTGCAGTATAGGATCTCACCTCTGCATTAAGCGTCCAAGAGTTCTGTATTTGATATCTTTCCATCATAATTCTGAATTCTCCACTGTTAGAATAGAAGTTGGCTCACTCTAGGCCTTTTGTTGTCCTATTGCCCTCCACCTCTCAACATAACTCTTTTTTTATTTTGTTATAGAAATCTTCAACCAGTGCACTAAATCCCACTGTTTTCCAGGCACAGAAATACAGTGTCTCTAGGAACCTGAACGCCTGTAGCTTTAGCTCTTGGGTAGCTGGGTTGTACTAGACTCCTTTCAGACCTTCCTTTCTGTGCTATTCCCACTCCTGGGCAAATCTAGTGCTAGCTACAAACTGTTTGGAAAAAAGTATGCAGAGGTCTCGGAAGGAGACATGTTCAATTTTCATTATAAAACAGACAGACTTTGACCTTAACAAGAACAGAACAAACTTGTATTGTTTGTTCCTTGATGCTATTCCTTAAAACAGTTCCACAGAGTTTGTTTTGTCTATTGCTGTATCTCCTTCATTAGCTACTTTGGATAGGTACATGACTGATTAGATGTTTCTGCCCATCTTACTACTTTGAACCTGTGCCAAACCTTCTTCCCCGTCCAGCCCTCTGCTTCCACTCTGAACCTTTACCCTGCATTGTTTTGGGAAGGATATAGACCCAAGTGACTTTTATTGTTACTTGAAATTCCTCACTCTGTTCCAAAATGCTGAGTTATTGGTCTACCAAAAGCTGCTGAGTGCCCCCACCAAACGAGGCAAAGAAAGCACAACAGAAAAATCTCACTGGCCAACTATGTGATTTAGCACCACTTAAAGTTGAAGCATCTGGCTGCTGCTTCCCTACGAAATTAAAATCCAGAAGACACTGACTCTGCTTCTCCTACTGCTGTCTAAACTTATACCAGTGCCCCAAGTCATCACATTTTGGCTTCTTGAGATGCCCGAGTATTTCATTCTGGGCAGTACTAAGTGCCAGTGCACAAAAGGAATGCTTAAGCCCTCTCAGGATTCACAGTCTGCATCTTAATCACCTGCAGAGCCCAGTCTGATAGTTTCCAAGTCTGCCTGGCAGATTGGGGCAGGATTGTCGTAGAGAACATCCCTCAAGAGGAAAAGTAAATAGGATGCACACCTTATCCAGAAGCTCAGTGGTTGGGGTACTCATCTGAAATGCTGGAACTCTCAGATCACCCTACTGTTCAGGTGAGTTTATCTGAATTCCTTTCTCCCAGGATAGCGCCCTTAATCTCTGGCTGTGGGGTTGAGGTACTCAGCTGACAGACTGGAGTGTCCACAGCTCATTCAGACATCACAGCCAATCTGTGGAACCCTTAAGCTTTTCCTGAGGATTCTTCAGTCCCTTATTACTCTGTGGCTGTGTGTCTGCCACTTAAAAGCAGGGGGGTTCTGGAGCTGCACTTGTGTTTGGGCAGTAAGGCTGATCATGGGAGCAGAAGCGTATGACCTCAAGTCTCTATTTTGCTGCTGCAATGGAAAGCTGGAATACTGTTGCCTTTTTTAGGGTTTGTGCAGCAATCAAATAAGGATTGAGACAGAGAGGGTATGAAAAACTAGTGGTACTGGCAATTACTTGGGAGAGGCATATAAATCTGGGGAGTTTTGCATCTAGTTTGTTCTCTGTTCACTGTGTACCCAAGATTGCCTCAGCAATAGATCTGTCAAAACATTTGCATTCAGATACTGAAATTTTCTTCTTTGACAGACCCACTGGACTTCCAGAGCAGGGTTGTGCTATGTTTGACATGAGTCATACTCATAACACGTTCCCACACGACATGCTCATCGACAGACTAAAGCAGCATGGTCTAGTTGAAATCCTCATTAGCAGAGTACACAACTAGCTGAAAACTGTCCAAAGATTAGGTATCACTTGGTTTGCTAAACCAGGAGGAAATTTCAAGAAAGCACTGTCCTCAGCCTAACTGTCAGTTATATTTTCACTAGTGATATAAGAGTAGAAGAAAGCTTATCTGTTAACATTTGTAGATTCCAAGTCTTTTGATGCAGAAGAGACCAGTATTCAGAAGTTTAAGAAATGGTCTGAATTCACTCCTTGACATTCAGTCCAGGCCCAAAGCACTGCATTTTGGAGAAATCTGATGCACAAATATGGAATTGGAGAGTAACTACCCAAGCAGTAGAAAGATGCAGGAGTGTCTGGCACCTAGATAGGAACACCAAGATGCTGATGTTACTGTAAATCTCTTACTGATGAGAAAAATTAGAGAGTTTAGTCAAGGAAGAAAAGAAAGGAGAGGATATGTGGAGGGAAGGGACACAATATCAAGCCTTAGAGGTATTGACCCTGCCTCCCAAGCAGAAGGTAAACTAGATGAACTCTTACAGCCCCTACGACCATGCGTGTCTTTTCTACATAATGACTTCCTTATCTAAACTGAAGCAAGTTGAGGAAAAAAGAGAGAATATAAAATGGAATAAATAATGACAAGTCAATTTGGTTTTTAGAATTAATGGATTATTAATATTCTTTCTAGTTTAATCATCTAATTGTAATAGCACTATAGGTGGGAAACCATTTACAGAGCAGAGCTTATCTCCCACCTGTGACTAATCAGCTGGCAAAAACTCAAGTGTTGCTACCCCAAGTGAAATCTGGGTAGGGATAAAGCCTCAAAGAGGGTCTTTCCAGCATGAGCCTACAGAGGAGGGAGGGATCAGTAATATCCAGGCTTTTGTTTCTGGCATGTGCTGTGCCCCATTTGCATGCGTCATCCCACTTCTGCGTAAGTGTAAGGTGATGAGAAATTGGGCCTAGAAGTTTTAAGCTGTTGGGGTCCACATAAAAACAACATTTAAGGGCACAGTCAGGGACTCCCTGCGTGTTACATTTGGAATTCAGAGAACTAGGATTATTAATGTGCCATTAGTGTTACATAATTATATTCTAGTCACAAAAGTAATCTTGATGTTATCTCCTGATGCTTTTGGTATTATCCCTTAAAGGAGCTGTTAAGCGTCACAGATCTGTGTCTTTCTCCTCATATGTGCTATCCTCCTAAATAAGGATAAAATGTTATATTCCAAAGAAAAGTTGAAGAAATGGCCTAAAGGAAGATGAAGCAGCTCAGAAAACAGGGCTAATTGTGATGGGCCCAGCGGCACAGGCAAAGCCCCCTGGGCAGCTGACTGTGTAGGCAGATGCTGGTGCTAGAGACTGTTTTTTTGTAGTTTGGTATCTGGCTACTCAGTCCACTGATCTTGGAGAAGTACAGTCACAGCACATACCCATGTGCATTTGCAGTATCAAATCCCAGGTGGTATGCTAGTGCAGCCTGGAATACTTGTGGTTTCTGATATTTTTAGTGCTTTTTAAGTGTTAGACATCCGAAGTTGCATCTTTTTTCAGATGTAGTCATCTTTTAAGAACAGTTGTTTATGAAAATGATACCTTCTCAGGATCTGGATCTGCTTTTTACAATTCTGTGAACTCCACCTGCTGCTTGCAGTGCCAAAGCGTTTTCAGTTTCCTAATCCCATCAGCTCTCCAGATATGGGGAGGAGGGAAGCATCTCATTTCTATTCCCTGGTCTCTGATCCACCCATGAGTCATTCCCAGTTAATTGTTGACCTATAAACTGCCAAGACAGTGGGTCAGTAGCGGAACCTCATTTGGACCTGGATGTTACAGTGATTTGACCTGCTGGGAATGTCTGTTGTAGTTGATAATAACTTGTTGGAGTAAGTAAATGTGAAAAAAAACAGGTGCCTTATTGTCACAGGTGCTGAGGGCAAAAACTGGACCAAAAATATTCTGCATGACTGTTTTTGTTGTAGGAGGTACCAGTGAAGGCCATCTTTTAAACTTCCTTTTGTTTCTGCACTTGGGGAAATGAAGGGCTATATATATGGTAAAAGGTAGCATATAGTTAAACGGAGGTGGTAAATAATGTAAAAATCTCTTCTTCAACAGCATGCTCACATCTTTCCCCCCTTTCCACATTAATTCAACTTCTATAGAGGTTGAATGAGAATATGTGTGTATTTCAGGATAGAGTTTGTCCCTCAGGTTTAAAATGCGCTGCAGTGGTGAAGTAAGTTGGAATGTTTTTGCTTAGGCAAGGGAGAATGCCAATGCTCAGTGAAATTAGTGGACTTAGTTCTGTTATCTTCAGTGAGATTTGATCAGTCTCAATAATGTGATGTGTTGTTACTCGACTAAAATCAAGAATCTGATAACAGCTTCAGACTACAGTTGCGAGACAGTTTTCTAATACACTTCTCTGGTTACGTTAAGTATATAGAGTTACCCTAAGCAGAGTACTTCTTATTCCATCATGCTGAATGTTTTTATTTATGAGTATGCAAAAAAGAGAAAGGTGTTGGCACCTGCCGCTGTTACAGTCAGTGGGACAATTATTTTTCGTTGACTGATCCTGGCAAAAGTTCTTGTTGAGCTTCTCAGTCGATCTCCTTGGGGAGCTGCCTCCATAAGGCGTTATGCAGCTATCATGCCCATCTGTGCTTTCATTTTATAACAAATCACTTCCTAATATTAGTATTTTTGTACTCTGTTACTGTATTAGTACCTCTATTTATAGATGTTATCATACACCCCCAAAGATTGGAGAAATCCATCAGAAGAAGGCATTTGATTCTCCAGTGTGTGGCATGCTCACACTGCCTGCTGCTTTCATTTACATCACACGAGTTACAACCTGAGCTCGACCGCAAACTCACCCCGGTGCTGGAGAGGTGAACAGGATTTTTGTTTAAAATGCAGTCGTTTTAATTTATTATGTCTCTAAATTTAAATTAAAAGCAAGCCTGTTGCCATTCTACCATTGCTGTTTGTAAATAGCCTGTGACAGCTCACAGGCATACAAACTTTAAATATTTATGATGCAGCAGATCAGACACGGAGGCGGTATCTAAACTCACAGAAATTAGATTAAACTCCAGATTTTCACTTACATAAATTGGTTATAATCAGCTGCTAGGCAAGGAGTTTATATATCAATAAGAACCTTTTCCCCTCTTTCTCCTGCCAATGCATCTTTGACAGATGTTGAGATTTTTTTTATTATTATTTCTTTATTTTTGACCTGTTTGTGACTGGATATGAGGCAAATGGGGAAGACAATTTGATTATTTCCCTTTCTATTCCACAGGTTCCCCTGTAAGGAAGGAACAAAGCCGCAAACTTTGGCAAAATAAAACTCTAGGAAGTAAATTCCAGAATGCCTGTTTACATTTTTTTTTCTGACACATGTTTACGGTGTAGCACTTTGTTCAATCACCTGACTCAGAAGTGGGGTTGAGCTCAAGAGTCTTCTAGGCTGGAAAACACAGGTCTCTGGATGTTTTACAGAGTACTAGATTAAATCAATTTGCTTTTCAAAACTATTCTGAATATTTTCCACAAACAAGTCATCCCTGGCAATGCTGTTTTTGCAGTGGCCAGATGAGATTCCAGAGAGGCTGTGGGAGACACCTTAAATCTTTCTGCAGTTTGGTGGCAAAGTGAGTGGGAAGACTTGGTTTCACAGCCCGGGCTTGTGCATGTAGTGAAACCAAAAGTGACTTCAAACACTTTGTGTGCGAAGCAGGAGGAGACAGAGAACAAGACTGACCCCAAATCCCATGATATGGCCATGTTTCTGCTCCGAGGAATGGGCTTTAAGAACCCACGTGTGTGTGTTTGTGGTAGGGACTAGACTGTGCATGCCTGTGGTGGCACAGCCTGACAGTCGGAGGGCTTGGGCTGATGCAATGAGTCCTAGCTGGCTTTCTAGCATGGCAGTAGAACAGCAGTTCTACCTCAGAGGGAGCAGAGGAAAGGCCTCTGCTTTTCCTACAACATTTGAGGATAATTCCTCCACCTCTGCCGGCAGAATTTACCACCGGGAGACAACGGGAAGAAGGCAAAGGTAAGGGGAGAGGCCACTCACTATAGTTATGGATGCCCTAGTTGGTGGGATGCATTCCTTGTTCAACCTTCTCCACAAGTAGAGTGCTTTGACTGCAAACTCCAACAGGCAGATTTGGGTCCACTCTTCCATTTTTTCAGTCAAATGGAGCAAAACCAACCAACAACAACAACAACAACAAAAAATAAAATTTTCCCTTCTCAGAAGAGGTGTCCCATAGATTTATCCTTATCCCTCATGTTCTGCTGTACAGCATTTGCAGTCTATAAGGGGAGCTGTTTCCCACTGCTGCTCCTGGCCCTGGCATCAGCACACTGCTATAGGCATCTTTCCACACCCCAACCAACCACCACATGAAGTGGGTAACTGTGGGCTCAGGCTTTTCTTTCTACTGCTTTGAACTGGACGTGTACTCTATGGAAACCTGCTTCCACCTTTTATAATGTAGCTGAACTATACGCTGGCTTGGATTGTCTGGTTCATTCTTTGATTGTGGTCATTGTCTCTCTTTTCAAAGGAGTTGACTTCTTTTGTGCATATGCAATGCCCAAGGGGTTTGGCAGAGGTAAAGAGAGGTTGCCTGGTTTTGCTCTTTATTTTTATACCATAGACCTTACAGTCTATTTGCTCTGCATTTTCATGAAGGAAGAGAGATTTGTGCAATATCTGCTTGCAAAAAGGAAAATACAGTAAAGCATCAAGCTTGTGCACAAGAGGATTACCTGTTCAGCTATGGTTGCGTTGAGCACTCACCCCAGTGTGTTTCAACTGGGAGTTTGTACTGGTGAAGTAGCAGCCTAAATAGATTTAAAAATAAAGTTTAGAGGTCATAAGATTTACTCTACTAATTATTTCAGGCGGTAGGAAAATCAAGCAAACTGAGTGTTAAGAAAAAGAAGTCTCCTGGAATGCGATCCTCAATGCCAAGTACACTTTGTATAGAGTACCACGGAAAAACAGCAGTTAAAAATGGAAAGGTCAGGATCTTGACCTAGTTGACTTCCACAAATGGTAAAATATGCTTATTGTGGAAGAAGAATGTGTATGGGACATCAAAGTGAGAATGAATAGGATTAATACACAATTAATCTTGCCTTTAGCATCATTTATATGTACAGTGAAAAATGTGCAGGTGGAGCTCTTACTAGAAGCTTCAAGTTGCTCTGAATATTCCTGAATGAAGACTGTGATCACATGGAATTACTTTTAGCTTCTGTTATTTTATATTTAACTTTTATGTCTGTTTTCCAGTCTAGAGAGATAGCTATGAAGATGCAGACTTGTCAAGTGCTATGTGGAACAGGTAGAATGTCTACTTTAAAAGGCAGAGCTGCTTGACCTACAGTTTTATTTGTGTGATTATGTGCAATTTCACAAAATATGACATGGATACACGCTCCTCATGGCAGCTGACCTCAGTCTATTGACAAATGGTTTGGTGTTGCGATTAAATCATGACCAAACTCGTATCAGTCATACCTAATGGACTCTCTCAGCAATGTATATTTAATTTGATTGATAATGGAGAAATATTTTGGAATTGATAACACATCAGTCATCCAGCAATTAAAATAAACTTTAAATCGATTTGACATTATTTTCCTTGCAGCTTCCATGTTAGAATTTTATGAGTATCTACAATGGACCTAATGACAGGGCAGAGATGAGATGTGAATGAGTCTTAGAAGGGCCATGCTGCCACACCTGAGAATTCCTAACAGCTTTGCAGAGGAAAACAATCACACCAAACTTGTTATTTTCTGCACACTTAAGCAAGACACTCTGTATTTAAAGATGCCTGTAGTCCTGTGGGTGCCTGACCACTTACAGGATGAGATGAGTATCTTGTGAATCACCCAGTAATGCTTCTGCTCTAGAGAGGTGCAAAAATACACCTGGGAATCTCCTCCAAAAGCGCTAATACAGCTGTTACAAATTCAAGGCCTTATTTTGGTGCAGCTGAACTGAAAATCACTTTTTTTTTTATTTTTTTTTAATGTTCTAGCTAGGTATTTATAATTCTGTTCTTACTGTAGCATCTGAATGACTCATACACAATATTGATCTTCCACTTATACCATATTGAAGGTGAAAGTATTGAGACCTTTTTACTGGGGACAGTTGTACAGCTGGCCAGAAAATGGAATACTGTATTTAGATGAAAAATTTTAGTGAAACTCAAGATGTGAATGAGACTGATAAACACTTTAAAATAATTAACATTAAATTAGTATTAATTCCTTTTATTCTTAGAAGTATTTACTTGCAGCCATATCTAGCCTTGCTACTTGTTTTGACCTTGCAAACCAAACATTTGAACACCTTTAAACCACATCCACAGTGAGGTAGCAAAGTGCTATTTTTCCCATCTTTCAGAGGGAAGTCAGAGTAGGATAAATTCTGCAGAACAGGAATCAACCCAGGTGCCCTGACTATTGCTTTAACAACTAGGTTGTGCCCCCTTTACACTTAACATTATAGAAATTAAAGACCATGCAAATTCTGCCGCATCAAATCTGTCAGTAAATACTAAATCTTCAATAAATGCTGCTCTGACATAATAGCTGAAGGGGGAATTTGAGGACCCCACAGCTGGATGTGCCCTCTGTCATTAAATAACTGCAAGGTAACGTCTCATTTCACTTCTCTAACACCAAGTATAATAGTGAATAAAAGTAATCTTCTCCTAGTTTTTGTTGGGGTTTTTTTTTCTTTCCTTATTTGACCCCTGTAATAATAAGTTTTCTTTTTTTAAAATAGCAGTTCCACTTGTCCCATGAGGCACTTGTAGATAGACTTTAGCAATTTGTCATGTTGCATCTGTAGCTTCGAGTAGCAGGTGACTCTGTTTGCTGTGCTATTGCAAAAATATATGATCCTCAATGGAATAAGAGTAATTTCCTTTCTTTCCCAGGGGGGTGCTTGTTCTTGACTCAATGGAGGGAGAGAGATTATTTAATTTTTTTTTCCTCTGGACTTCAATCCACAATTTATGCCTCATTCTATTCACAAAGCAAACCCAAGTTACTCAAAAGCAACTGGTTTGGATGAATTAATATTTCTTGTAGTGTACGATTTGGGCGATGGGGTGGTGGAGGAGTATATCTCTAGAGTTCAAAAGTGTGGATGAGGTCAGATCAACCTGACATACTCATTTTTCTGGCTACTTACCTGATCGTGTGCTCTGGTCAGAGACACTGTTAAATATGTCTACATCTTTGTTCTCATTGAAATTGCATACTTGAATACCAAAGTGTCCTTTTAATATTTTTCTTCCTGCAGTGTTCTTGTCTCCCCAACTTCTTATATTTAACACTCTAAAAGGACAAGAATTTTGACTCAGCAATGTAACTAAATATGAGGTCAGGTCTGGTATTCCATAATTTAGGAAAAGTATTCTGACTCTGATGAGCCTGTAAAACAAGTATAAAGCCTGTTTGCTACAAGCTGTGTCATTTTTAGTATTAAGTCTTTCTAAAAAGGATACATGTGTACCTGGCACTTGAGGTTTACACCTAATTATTTACCTGGTCCTGATTCATTAAAGACATAAGTGTGCTAATTGATTAATAGTTCTGCTCAGATCAGTCAGTTGTAGCTCATCAATGATCAGCCTGCATCTTCACAAATCTAGTAGAAATAGTTAAATTTATATGGAAAACATACATAGAGTAGATTATAGCAGGAATGTTGAATTGTTTGGAACTACCCTGTGACCCTCTTGGTAGCCCTACCAATGCCAACGATGCCTCTACTCAAGCAGCTACAATCCCACCTGGTTCCTGAGAGAAAGGCAGCTGAAGGGCGGGAAACTTATTATTCTTAATAACCTCTAAGCTAAAAGCCTGTTTTTACAGAGTATAACCTTTGCAGTAAAGTGGACCTGTAAGTGCAGACATTAGAGGCATTTGCAAGAGTATTACTTTTGTAGTTTTTTGATTCGACTGTTGAAGGAGATATATTTGTATTTGTGTGTTTTCATTTCCTTCTACTATTGTTTTGTGTTATGACATCATTGGTTGGGCAGCACGACTTCAAATACCCTTGGCAGGCTGAACTGTGTTCAAACTAACAGCTTTTGAAGAGTGGAGAATTAACAGGTTGTATCATAGAGACTTTATTTTATTAGTCAGAGGAGAACTACACCATGGATCAAATGGAGAGATTCTCTCAAAGCATAGTGGCCCTGTGTAACAACTGACTGAAATCTGAAAACTGAAGAACTTCTGAAATACAGAGGAACTCTGAGACAAAGCAAAATAATTAATTTTGCATAGTAATTATTTGGTAAACAACCGTATGCATGTAAAATCCTGGACACTTGTGCTTTGTACTCTGCATGGCAGTTTCAGAGGCAGCAGACCCAGCTCATCTTTGATGAAGCTCCTTGCCCAGAGGATTGCTGAATATTTACTTAAGAGGATGACAATGAAAAATGTGTTATACTGACAAATGTGTTATACTTAATCCAACTGCCTTTTTTTTTTTCTCATTATTTCAATATTTGTGGATATTTCTTGCTTTTCTGCAGTACTGAAAATGTTTGCAGTGCAGAAACAGCTGGCTTTTTGACTTCTTGATGCCTGCTAATAGATGTAAGCAGCCAACTGCTCGCTGACAAGTATCTGCATATTCGCTCGGCCCTGGCTTGCTCGTGAGTAGCTGTGAAGGGAGAAGTTCTGTGGAACACAGGCTGCTATTGCCTGACCACAGAGCTGACCACATCTGAGCAGGAGACACAGTCCTGTGCCCAAAGCCAGGGATGGCTCAAGGTTCCTGACCTGGATTATGGTGATTTGCTTAAAATCATTTTCCAGAATGTACACGCACATACCAGATGTAAGAAACTACTAATTTTCATTATTCTTTCTCACAGATGCAATGGGTGTTTTCTTTGCTGTCTGAAACAAATTGCAGTCAAATTTATCAGAAGTTACATCTTTGTTGAGGCAGAATGCTTCCGCAGAGTTATGGTGGCTACTTAATCTTTTCTTTCTTTCTCTGCAACATCAGGCTAGTTTCCTATAACGAGCCTCATCTCATCTGCAAGGTGAATGGAGTCTCCTTTTTTTCCATTTCTCAGTGGCTTTTTGTGACAAATTCCTCAAGAGCAAGAACTTTTTTCCAATCCAGTAGTACTTTCTTACTAAGCTTTAACTTCAGACAAGCATCATCTCCAAGACATTACAAGAGACTACCCGTTTAAAATAGAAATAGCTAGACTAGTATTTTTAATTGTTTTAAAGCAATTCTGAGGCACTTAACGCACTTCAGATAATTCATCTTACTGGGAGATGTTTCCCTTGCAGAGGAATATTGAAACTCTGGGCTGTGATGTCCTGTTATCACTGCTGCCTTTGGTATCTTTAGTAAGTTTTGAGAAGAGAACTGGGAGCTAGGCAGAAGCCACAGTGAATTCATGGCACACTGGTACCACAGAGACTTGCAGCCAACTAACTCAAAACAGACACGCTTGTTGGTGAGGATGTAAGGCAGGAGTTCTTGCAACACTTAATTCCGTAATACAACAGTCTGACTAAATGTTAACTGACCCTGCTGGGGTTTGTGCCTCAGCGCCTTTGCAGCTTCAGATGTTACACTTGTCCGGAGTCATTGCCTCGCCAGGGATTGCACCCGGAGTTCCTCACATTTTATTTCTATTTTGTGAAGTGGGTTTTGCCATGTGATTGCTCATGGTTGCCTCCTTTCCCAGGCCTGCCAGTGTAACTGACTTGTGAAAATTCTGCGTCTCAGAGGAGAAGGAACATTGTGCAAAGAAATTCAGACACGGCTCCCGCAGCAACCCCGTGTTCTCCGTGTTACAGTTTGGTGTTAAGGCATAAAGCTGTATTCCTGCTGACAGAAGATGCAGTCCTTCTGCTAGGAGGGGAAAGCTGGGACTATTGTGTAACTTCTGTGAGCTTAATTTTGTATCGACGAAGTTTTCCATAGTGAAGAAACAGGGACGCCCCGCCAACTGGCAGAAGGGCTGGAAGGCACCCAGCCTCGCTCCGTGCGGGGACCACACCAGCCCCCGCTGCTTGGCAGCCGCTT